>PVJD01003379.1:0-164849 GCA_004026545.1 Mormoops blainvillei | reverse complement strand
TGATCTTCTGAAGATAGTTGTTTGAAGATATGGAATTTGGTTTGGACTTATTCAAGGGTAAATGAGACGAGAAAAAAATAGTTGATAAAGAAGAAAAGCATCATGTGTGTAGCTTTTTGTGCTACAGAGGCACCAGAAATTGCAATAGACAAATAGGTGAAAGCCTTTTATTTAGTATCTGTAAACACACGGGCCGACCCAGTAAGATAAATAATGTGATGAAAGCCCAGAATTTCTATATTCAGTCAAATCCTCCTTGCAAGAGAAGCATTGGTAGGAGAGAGAGGTCAAAGAAGATTATGAATCAGAGGATGAACAGGACTCACCCAAGCTTCTTAATGGATGTCATGCTTTCTGTTAAGAGACAAAATGGAGGGCAAGGTCCTGTATTCATCCCAAAGAAGGTGAAAATGAAAGAATGAGGCAAAGGCAGAATGAAAGTGGTAATAAGATTTATTTAAATATTACCTCCTTTTCATTACTTCCAAACTTTAAACTTTCCTGTATTTTTCATGAAATCCAGGTTATCAGTGGTTTTCATTTTTCTCTTTATAATAGACAATACTTTATTTTATCAAGGCAGTTAACAAAACATGATAACTACCTCTTTTCATGAAGTTTAAAACCTATCCTTTATTCTTTTATTTAATTTTTGATATATTTTATTGATTATGCTATTACAGTTGTCCCATTTTTTTCCTCTCCTTTATTCCCTCCACCCTGGATCCATCCCATCATACCCATACCTCTTAGTGTTTATGGGTTGTACATATCAGTTCTTTGGCTTCTCAATTTCCTATACTATTCTTACCCTCCTCCTGTCTATTTTTTCTTTTCTTTTCTTTTCTTTTCTTTTCTTTTCTTTTCTTTTCTTTTCTTTTCTTTTCTTTTCTTTTCTTTTCTTTTCTTTTCTTTTCTTTTGGCAACATTTTCCCACTACCAGTTTCCTCAGGCCCACCCATCCACACTTCCCACCCTCAGTCCTTCCTCCATTTGGCTTTGTCAATGGGTCCTTTTTGTATGTTCCTTGATGACCCTTCCCCTCCTTTTCCCCTGTTACCTCCCTCCCTGCTCCCCTCTGGTTACTGTCAGTTTGTTTTTTATTTCAATGTTGCTGGTTATATTGTCCTTGCTTGTTTATTTTGTTGATTAGTTTCCATCTATAGGTGCGATTGTATGGTGTCTCTCTTTCACCGCCTGGCTTATTTCATTTAGCATAATGCTTTCCAGTTCCATCCATGCTATTGCAAAGGGTAGTAGCTCTTTCTTTCTGCTGCATAGTATTCCACTGTGTAAATGTACCATAGTTTTTTGATCCAGTCATTTACTGTTGGGCCCTTAGGTTGCTTCCAATTTTTGGCTATTATAAATTATGCTGCTGTGGACATTGGGGTACATAGGTTCTTTGAATTGTATAAACAATCCAATTAATAAATGGGACCTGAACAGACACTTCTCCAAGGAGGACATACATAGGACCCAGAGACCTATGAAAGGATGCTCAGCATCACTAGCCATCAGAGAGATGCAAATTAGAACCACAATGAGATACAGCTTCACACCAATCAGAACAGCCATTGTAAAAAAGTCAACAATCAACGAGTGCTGGTGAGGATGAGGAGAAAAGGGAACGCTAGTGCACTATTGGTGGGAATGTGAGCTGGTTCAGTCACTGTGGAAAACAGTTTGTAATTTCCTTAAAAAAACTACAAATGGAACTGCCTTTTGACCCAGCAATTCCACTGCTGGGACTATACTCTTTCTTTATCTTAATGTGTGCGTATGTGCATGTGTATCTAGGTTTAAAACATAGAAGACAGATATAAAGAGATTTTTCTAGCTGTTTCTCATGTTTACTTTAAATTATTTATGTTAGGATCTTTAAATATCACTTGCCAGACTTTATCTTTGCTAATGAAGAAGACCTTGATCTCTGTGAATACACTTTGTGAATGAAGAGTATAGTTCTCTGTGTTAGGCACTACACTAAATGCTTTAAGCAGATGAGTGAAATTTATCTTTGCAATAAACCTATGAGGTATAAACTAATAATATCTTTATTTTACAGGTACTAAACTAGTCATAAACAGGTCAAGTACTTTGTGTAAGACCACAGTTTTAATAAAACTGTGCTCAGATGAGTGTTTAAAAGGACCATCTTTAACTACAGAGCTCAGTTTCTTAGCTACTGTAATTTCTAAAATAAGAAATGAAAATGAAACTAAATGCTTGGACTTCTTGAGTCTTGTTGCTTCTACAGAATCTTTTATGTTATAGTAAATTAGGATTATAGTGACTATCTTGTTGCAAACCTAATACCCTAATATTCATTCTTCATAAAGTTCCCATTACTTTCTTTTAGAAAGGTGTGCCTTCTACCAACCATGTCCAACTCTACCTCCATCTGTGGTAAGAGAAGACAGCAACTGATCAAAAACAAGCCAATTAGAATCCTTTTGTGGGAATTTTAAAAATAGAACAAAGGAAAATTATCAATGTCTACATTTCTCAATAAATACAGAAACTAATCTATATGTGAAAAGTAAACAAATCAGCTAAGTCAAAGGCAATGGAAATGGATGGAAATATTTTGATGGTATCTTACATGTGATTATAGCCAAGATTCCAAGATATTGCAGGAATAATACCATGTGGTAGAAAACAAATTTTCAATTAAGAGTTGGATTAACTGAATTTAAATTCAACTTTATATATCTGCTTAGTTTTTTATAATTTAATTTATTGGGGTAATATTGGTTAATAAAATTATACAAGTTTCAGGTGTACAATTCTATACTACATCACCACCTTCCCCTCTGGTAATCACCATGCTGTGGTCTGTGTGTCTATGTCCAGAAGTGATTTTTTTTTTCTTAATCCTTTCACCCTTTTTCACCTAGTCCAGCAATGCCACTTCCCTCTCACAGCTGTCAGTCTGTTCTCTAACTATGAGTCTGTTTCTATTTGGTTAGTTTATTTTGTTCATTAGATTCATATGTGAGTGAAATCATATAGTACTTGTCTTTCTCTGACTGGCTTATTTCTCTTGGCATAATGCTCTCTCCAGTGTATACAGGGATCCCCAACCCCTGGGCCACAGATTAGTACAAAATCAGTCCGTTTTGCCAAAAAGGTTGGGACTGCTGAAATACAACATTCATCAGATTCTGAGGTATTCCACCTGGTGGTTACCACTGATTGGTAGTGGTCTCCACTGATTGGTTGGCACCATGTGGTCATTAGTTAATGCAGCTGGTCCTGAGGTAAGCCATGGCATCACTCCATCTGATTTTGCTGCTTCTGTGTTGAAACTCAGCTGAAACCTAGATGTCATCTTCCAGGGGTTAATGCTTAAAGGAGTGGTCTTGAGAGGGCCTATAGTTTTGCCTCTTGCTAGGCACCCATAGCTCTCTGCTCAGGTAACCCTCCACAGCTAACCTATAGTTCCTACTGCATCTTCCCACCTCAAGGATCCTTGGCTCTGAATTCTTTAAGGGAAAATGAGCATAGGGTCTCTTCTCTAACAACTTCCTGCTGAAGAGGGACGGAGCTTTCTCCCAGCCTGAGAGATATTTGCTGTCTTTCAGAAGGAGATGAGACCTGGGCACAGAAGGAAGTTGCTATGATGTAGAGTTGGCAGCGGGCAGTCTTCCCCAGTAGGAGCAGGGTTTATGATCTGATTTGGCAATCTATTTGAAGAGGAGTTTGAGGTCTCCAGGTGGTTCACAGGAATAATCTGTATGCTGAGTGGATGTCAGTTCTTCCTGTACATAAAGTGTGACTCTGGTTTCATGTATCCAGCTTGAAATCCCGGTATCTTGATCGCTGTGAGGGTAGATAACAGTACAAGCAAAGGGAACTTCCGTCATCGAGTTAATCTTGAGGGGGCCAAGTTTCTCCAGGTTTTCAGTTTTCATCTTCATTATTTGATATCTTAAAGTTATAATAGAATCTATAGTATCTCATATTGTCTTCATGGAAGTTAAAATTATATAACATGTGGAAATTCCCAGAACACACATAATCAATGAAAATTATCTTTATTTTATGGGAGAGAACAAGATTATTTGTTAAAAATTTGATATGCAGATCTATGTAAGGGAAAAATATGCTGAGATATGAAAATTTTTAAAAAGCAGCAAACAATTTAGCATACTCTATCTGAATGTGTTGCAAACTGTATGGAATTGTGGAAGAATACTCTTTAATTCTAAAATTTGGCTACTTTTTGTCAAAATCAATTATTTTTCAATTTATGTAATATCCACAGCACATGTTGACCCAATTAAGTGGTTTTCTGGCCCAGTAAAATATATTTTGATGTTGATAATAAGCAGGCTTATGTGATCTGAATAAATTGACAAATACAAAATCACTGAATCTGTTATGCTTTTGTTATTGAAAATTTAAAAATCATAATAGATATTGGCACAAATAAAAGCTTAGGATGGCTTATAGAGCTGAAGAATCAAGATACATGTATGATTTTACTGATAACTTTTGCTATAAGAAATAACTTTCTTGTAAGTAAAGTCAACTTAAACTGTTTTAAGCATGAAAGAAAAATTTTTGACATGCATTATCAAAAATCCAGAGGTGGGTTTAAACTCAAAAGATGTCACTACGGGCCAATTTATTTCTAATTTTTTCTACTCTGTTGGCTTTATTCTCAGTCCCCAGCAGAATAAAGTTCAAGATTTCTTAGGTCCAAGTCCTCTTTCAGTGGTTTATGTTAGCATCCCTGAATCAATCACTATGATTAGAGGAATGCCATGTGTTAATTATTTAGGCCCAGGTCATATTTTTCACTCTGGACTAATTTAGGAGTCACACAGGAAACGTGTTCCTGAAACAAGGAGCCTTACCAAACAGAAAATGTTATCAAAATCAAGGGGAATATATTCTAGGTAGAAAAAAACGCCATATCTACTACATCATTATTTCCCAAAAGTGTCAATACCTATTATAAAATACACATAATTTCACTTTTCAGCCATTCACTTTTAAAAGTATAGATCTATAATTATTATATAGATATTGAGGTGAATATGGAACATGTTTAAGCTTATTTTTCCTTAGTAAACATCTCTTGGTGTCATTTTGATTACAAGATAACTGAAGACCATTTACTTCTTTTTTTTCTCCACACTCCTATGTTGGGTGCATATAGGTTTACAATGTTTGTCTTCTTGATGGATTCTTCCTTTGAGTATTATGAAGTGTCCTTCTGTGTCTCTTTTTATGGCCTTTGTTTTGAAGTCTATTTTGTCTGATATTAGTATTGCTACCCTGGTTCCTGTCCATTTGCTTGGGATATTTTTTTCCAACCCTTTACTTCCAGTTTGTGTAAATCTTTTATTCTGGAGTTGTTCTCTTGTAGGCAGCATATGTGCAGGGCATGTTTTCTTATCCATTCAGCTACCCTATGTCTTTTAATTGGGGCATTTAATCCATTTACATTTAAAGTTATTATTGATAGGTACTTATTCATTTTTTCCCTTTGTACTTGTGTTCCTCTTTCTCTCACTATTTTCTTCATTTTCTTAAAGCAGTCCCTTCAGCATACCTTGCAATGCCGGCTTGGTAGAGGTGTATTCTTTTAGCCTTCTTTTGTCTAGGAAACTCTTTATTTCACCTTCCATTTTAATTGAGAGCCTTGCTGGATAGAGTAGTCTTGGTTGCAGGCCTTTACTTTTCATTATTTCGAATATTTCTTGCCATTCCCTTCTGGCTCATAGTGTTTCTGTGGAGAAGTAGCTGCTAGCCTTATTGGGGCTCCCTTGTATGCTACTTCCTGTTTCTCCCTTGCTACCTTTAAGATTCTCTCTTTGGCTTTGAAATTTGCCTTTTTAATTACGATATGTATTGGAGTGGGCCTTTTTGAGTTCCTCTTTTTGGGGACCCTCTGTGCTATTGGACTTATGTGACTTTTTCTCTCCTTAAATTAGGAAAGTTTTCCATCATTACTTTTCCAAACAGGTTTTATATCCTTTGCTCCTCTTCTTCTCCTTCAGGTATCCCTATTATACTAATATTATTATGTGTCATGTTGTCCTGCATTTCCCTTAACCCCTCTTTGTTCTTTTTTAGTCTTTTTTTCATTTTCTTGCTCTTTCTGGGAGTTTTTTTGGACCATGTCCCCCAGTTCACTGATTTGATCCTCTGCTTCATCTAGCTTGCTTTTGATTCCTTTTATTGTGCTCTTCAATTCAGAAATTGTATTCATCATTTCCTCTTGGCTCTTGGCTCTTGTTGATAGTTTCTATGCCCTTTTACATACTGATATAGTTTGTAGTAAGTTCCTCATAGTTTCTCTGTAGTTTTTGGTAATTCTCACTGAGCTCATTGAGCTTCCTCATAACCATTGTTTTGAACTGAATATCTGAGAGTTTACTTGCTTCTATTTTATTTAGCACTGTTTCTGAGGATTCCTCCTTTCCTTTTGATTAGCGGTTGTTTCTTTATCTTTTAATTATTTGTGAGACCCTTCTTTTTTGCTTCTGATCTTAAATTAATCTGTTTTGACTCCCTGGCTTTGTGATGTGAACTTCTATGGTAGGAGACCTGTGAGATTCAGTGGTGCAGCCTACTTGATCTCCTGAACTTGATGCTCTTGGGATGCCTTTAATGATGTTTCTGCTGGCTCTTTAGAAGTAAGCAGGCTTTGGTTATTATTTGGTCATCCTTTGGTGGGTCCTTGTCTCTAGATGATTGACTGATGGCCACTCTGCCCACCACATCTAGTGTGTTATTGTACAGGTGCTGCCAGAACAAAACCACAGAGCCCAGGAAACAAACCCACATCTCCCAAAATAACTCACCCTTGCAGTCCACTATTAACAGCAAATGAACCAGTATTAATAAGGCTATAAAGAGATTAAGACTTTTATAAGAAAGGAGAGAAATAAACTATAGTATAAAATGTAGTGACTTAATATGCACAAACTTGATGGACAAGAAATAAATGTTAAAAAGCTACGTAGTAAAGAAAATATCACAAAGCATGGAGAAGACCACAGTGGATTTCATAGCTTCAGAGGGTCTTGGTAGCCTCCAGTATTTGCCGCTGTTTTTTCTTCCTGGATCTGCCTCTTATGATGTCATATGTTGACCCTGTTTGACCTTAGGCAGTGTGTTTGAGACCTACAGGGATCTACTATCTATCGCTGTCTCCTTCTGTTGTTAATCTAGTCACTCTGCACTCAGCAGTCAGCCTTAAGCACTGTAGGGTGGGACAGAATCACAACTGGTGGTGGGGCTATTGTTTCCCCTCAGGCTGCTGTAGCTCTGGGGAGTGGTCTGCCTGAGCAAGACTGCTGCTGCCATATGTAGGTCAGCACTAGGATCCTATTGGCTACTCTCTCAGTTCTCTCCCCAAAACCTCCATCCTCAGTCTCTCCTCAGGTGCCACTAGGCCACTCTTCCCCTGCCTTTGCTGGAGCCCAGGGTAAGTGACTGCTGATTGAAATTTATACATTGGCCATTTAAATGGCTCTTTCAGTCTCCAGCCTCCCTTCTCTGGCAGGGACCAACCCTACTGCTTTTCATAGCTGGCTGTTGTCTGTGTAGTTTTGGGGCTCTGTTGCTGTAGTCTGGGGATCCCCACTTATGGTTTAGACCCCACTCTTCTCAAGGGGATCAAACTGGCCACTTAACTATCCCTCTGGTGCTGCCGCCTATGGGTGCCCAGCCAACCTTCTCGAGTCTCCACACACTCCTTACCAGTCAGGTTGTGCTGAAGCTGATTCTTCTGTCTGTCCAAAGTTATAAGGCTTCTCTGTCAGTATTGTTCCATTGTTTGTTCTGAGTGATTTCTCCACAATTTAGTTATAATTCCAGATTGGTCCTGGGAGGAATTCAGTGTTACTTCCATTCACTCCTCTGCCATTTTGCCGGTTTCTCTGAAAAAGCTTTATATGTTTTCATTTAATTCTTAGCTTTCATTATATGTTCATCCCTTCCAAACCCTTCAATTAAAATGGTGCAGTGAAAATTAAGTTATTAGATTGTAATTTTTTTCATAATTAATAAACTGTCAGTTTTTAGTTAGGTCTGAGCCATTTTATCTGAGGTGTTTAAATTGGGTGTAACAGGGATCGTCTAAGTAATACAACCAATCCAAATAGATTTGACATTGATGGATGGTACAATTATTTATTTAACTTTACAAAATTTTACTTAGTTATATAGGCTTTGTAGAAGACTAGGTAGAAAATGAAACAAATGCCATATGTCAATATGCAATATTAAAAAAAAAGACTTTCCTGATTACAGTAGAACTGTCATATATTTTCAATATAAGTAATACCTTCTATGACCAAAGTAAACAGGAAAAAAAAGAGTTATGACTATGGAAGAAATTAATTATATAATTATATAGCTAATTATATTATATACAATTATAATTACATAATTATAAATATATAATTAATTATATTATATGTAATTATATAATTATATAATCTGCAGAACATGGATAATTTGGGGGAATAGTAAGAAAATGAAATATTTTGGGTAATCTACTGACTTTGTTTACCTCAACAAAAGTTCTAATTGTATTTCTGTTTATGAATAAAATAAGTTTATTTTTGAGTTAACATCTCTAATCTTGCATTGCTTTTATTTCTATGTACTTATTAGATTTCAAATACCAAATACTTAAAAGGATGACAAAATTTAATTGACACACTTTTTTTTTGTCCTACTTATAAGAGAATGTGGGACTTAAATTTCCCTAGGAGTTGTTGACAACTTTATTTTTAAACTGTTTTGATTTTCTTTCCAGAAATATACTCATTTTTGTTTTGCTTTTGTGTGTGATTTGTGGTTTGGTTTTATAATTGGCATATCTGGTTTCATTTCTGTTTTTTTTTTCTCTCTCTTTATATTCAGCCAAGCAAATAAACACAAACTAAGGGATTAATCTCCACCATCCACCAGATATATCAGACTTCAAAAATTTTAATAATCATTTTCCCAGAAATGGTCTATTCTCTTAGGCTAGTGATTTGTTACTTCACCAAAGGCCTAATGACTTAGTATAAGATCACTGTAAAAATGCTGTAGGCTACTCACATATCTGCAAGTGTGAAGTATGTTGAAACAATCAAGCATCCTTGTCAGTGTATGTATGTGATGAATCACCTTGACATACTCCTGGGGCAATAGCACTGTCCCAGAAGTGATCTGTGGCAGACCCTAACTTTCCACTTGTTTTCTTGTGATGGCAAGTCCTTTAATTTCTGCAGGTCTCCGCATTTTTTATTTGAAATATAAGACTAAATATGCCTCATGGAGATATTATATACAACTTGGAAACACATGGAAGCAATATATACTATAGTACAGAATTAGAATTCAACCACTTTACCTTTATTGAGAAGTTATCTAGAGATAATTTGAAGGGTAGGGCTGGCTCCCCACAGTGGGCTTCATAGAGAGACATCACAGCGCCTTGACATCTACATGGCTCTGGTGGTAGTCCTCAAGTTTAAAACACGAATGTGATTCTGTTGTTGTAAGCATTACCTTTTAAGAGATCAACATATAAAACCAGAGGCTAGTTCATTAGTTATAAAAAATATGTATTTTTAGTATTCAGAATGCTCATATATCTCTGGCATTCTTTGACAAATGTTAGTCTTTTATGAAGTTTAGTAAGTGATAACAAAGTTACTCTAGTAAATTAGAAAGTAGGTTAGTAAATGAAAAAAATTGAGGCATAGTTCTTTCAAGTTATATAAAACCTCCTCCTCTACAACATTTACATCCCATTTACACCAATAATTCCCAGACTCTTTTTTCACTTGGACAATAATAAACATTGAAAAATTCTTAGTCTCTGACTCATTTTTATGAAAAGTTCCTTCTGGTAGAACAATCTTTTTTCAAGCATCATGTAATACAATTGATTAACTTCAGCTTACTTTGTTATAATCCCATTTCATACAATGAATTCCAGAGAGGTGCTTTTTTACTCTGGCCCCCAGCCCAAAATGGCTAAAAGGCAAAGAAAAAAAAATTAAATTGTATGAATTTGCTCAAATGACATGAGGATTCTCTGAGTCTTTGAAATTCTGTTGGTATGTGAAGCATACTCCAAAGCCATGCAGCCTTTAAAAATATTGAAATCTTGGGCCCACCAACTAAACTTTCTGATTAAACCATGTAAGTATTGTTATTACCTTTTTTTTTTTTTACTAGTTAGGTAACATGATGTTAAAGGTTGATTACTTATAGAATGAGTTTTTTTCAGGTAAGTTTTAGAATTTTATTTATTAAGAAATATTTAAAAATGGGATTCATTTTCTTTTGAAGATATTCTACATATAATCATTGCCAGAAGGGAGGAAGATGGATGACATTTCAATGACCTATGATTCTGCAACTGTTAAAATGGACTAAATTCATAACTAAATGGAAATTTCACTCACCAAAGAAATGACCATCTAAATTACAAAGCTATATAAAAATGATTAAGATCATTAAATTTCAAGTACCAGTTTTCAGACACGGTCACATTTAAAATAAATAGTATTATTGTATTATTATGTGGTACCTAGATACTCTGTAATTAGGGAAATCAATCATTCCTTAATATATATTCTTCAAAATGACCTTAAAAGGTATCCTAGTGTTATTTTAAAATTACAGACAGTGAAATGAATCCCAAGAGGTTAAATGACTGTCCCAGAATTAAAACACACATTTGCCAGAAGGCCACATCTCCCATAAGGATATCTATCAGCCCTGAGCATTGAACGGCAAGAATTATTTTGCTTCCAGAGTTATATAAGCCATAAAGGCTTAGGACACAACCCTCCATAAGACCACTCTCACTCTGACACTAACTACAAGCTTGAGAGCATTTCAAAACTACTCTCCATTTTGCTAATTCACAATGAGGACTCACGTAAGTCTCAACAAGCTATTAACTCACATTTACACTAGAGGGAAAGGCTTTAGAAGAAAATCAGGCAAAGGGAAGACACTCGTAGAGCAGCATCTGGTAGGATTCCATATGTGAAGCTTCTATTGTTCTTTCCTTTAAAGTTGACTCTCTCAGTAACAATGTATGATGATGATGTATTGAAAGCTCACTTGACTAGTCTTAACTGATGGACCATGTGAACTGGTTAAATCAATCTCCAGTTCAACTGATACTGCAAGACCCAAATCCCACCATAAATCACATAATTAGTCTTTCTGAAGTGGCCACCCCTGACCTAAATAAACCCTCCTATAAGTTATAACATAGATTTCCTCCCAGAAGACAGGGCAAAAGTGAAACCTTTCTTTAGACAAGGCCAAGTTATTTATTACACACTTCCAGATGCTTCATATAGTCATTTAGTTCTGGTCATTCATTTATTTAAAACCTATTAATTTAGTAACTACTCTATAATAGACACTTTGCTATGTACTAAAAATAAATAAAGAACATGGTCTCTGCCCATATAAAATTTGTGAGGGAGTGAATATTAAAATATAATTGCATATATCACCTTATAATTAACATCATTGATAAAATAGATGAAGGAAGGATAATATTTTATGACTAGATACAGGACTCAAGGGAAAATTTGTTGAGAAAAGCACATGTGAACTGATTTTAATAGCTAATATTATCTAAATTAAAATCTGAGTCAATGATATTGATCATAGACTATTTTCTGATTATACTTAATAAAAATAGTTCACTTTGATATGTTTTTCTTAAAAAATAATTATTCCCAGTACTCCTCTGAAAACAAGAATATAAAATATTTCAATAGCTCATACTTAGCACTATTTTATATAATAGTCACATCAGTTCAATAAACAGTCATGTATTGAGCAGCTATCATAATAGCTCTTCTAGGCATTAAGTAAACTAGCAGTGACAGAAGAGAACAAACCTCTCTTTAAGTAGCTAACATTCTATTGATTTAAATTACTAAGCTTAAACTCTGCTGGTAGTTATAGAATAGTATCTCAGAATGTTAGATCCTGGTTTAGGCTGCCTTTTTAATACCAGCTCTACCACAAAGTATCTGTGTAACCTAGGTAAGTCAATTGCTCTCTGCCTAAATTTCTTCATATATAAAATGGAGAAAATGAAAATTCTTTTTTTTTTAAATTGAGCATATAAGGTGTTTACCAAAATCAGGAATGCCTTTAGTAACCTAGGCTTGATTTTCTTTCTTTCTTTTTTTTTTTTGATAATTTATTTTTTAATATATTTTATTGATTATACTGTTACAATTGTCTGCTTTTTTTTCTCCCGTTTATTCCCCTCCACCCTGCACACCCCCTCCCACCAGTATTCCCTCACTTAGTTCATGTCTATAAGTCATACGTATAAGTTCTTTGGCTTCCCCCTTTCCTATACTATTCTTAACCTCCCCCAATACTCTGTATCTTAGAATTATTGTGAAGACTAAAATTTCACTATTTTAAAAGCAGTTTGACTTGCACATAGAAAGTTCTCAATAAATGTTAGGTGTTATTACTTTTAGAGAGAAAGCATGATTTGTTATAAAAGTTATTGGATAAGTCAGTCCAATATTTAAATATTGACTTCAGTTTGGAATAGCCTAACTTACGGAATAATTATGATATACTTCATATTTCTTGGCCTCTGTGTCCCCACTTTGAAATGAAATGTTAGGATGGATTATCAGTAAAGTCTTTGTAGTCTACATTCAATTTTACATCTTTAAAATATTCTTACTTTTTGTGAACTTAGGTGAGCTCCCAGAGGACAGGTTATGTTCCTTTGTAGTTAACTAAGAAGTAAAAAAAAAAAAAAAAAAAAAAAATGACTACCTTATACTTACTTTTATTTTGTTTACTGTAAACTTGAAGTTATTTTTTAGTCAGAAGTTTCAAGTCTATTATGATAGGTTTAATGTTTGTGTCTAAGGTGGAGGTCGACAAAGAAGACAGGTTCAGATAACAAGTTCTCATGGAGGAACTCAATTATTTAAGGTGCTAGTAGGAAGCTGTGCTTTGAAAGACGTCTTGTGAAGTCAACAACAGAAAGTTAAGTTTGAAAGGAATTAGAGGCCAGTTGCCCCACTGTTTGTGTATGTGTGTGTGTGTTTCCTTCCTTCACAGAAAAGTTAGGGGTAGCTTCTTGGAAGTTCCTCTTAACAGGAAATGGCTCAAGAAAAATACATCTAGAAATTTCTATCCTATAAAGTAAAAGCTAACTTACTTCCGTCCTAGTGAGCCTCACTTGTACAGATCAAGTAGACTTAGTGATCAGAGGAATCCAATGCTAAAGAGCTAACAAAGAGTCAGTAAACAATTGCCCTACTGACTGCTATGGATTTTAGTAAAATTAGTTGATAGTATTTTTTCCCCCCTAAATTGTGAGGTGAGTTAAAATCCAAGATAAATTTTAGATACTCACTGTAATCTAAAGAAGACTTGGCTTTAATGTGAGTATTTTTAGAATTGCTCAAATTTTTAGAGATAACAATTTGTAATAGAATGGAATGGGAATTACATTCATGAAAGTTAAGGGAACCTCACCATAGTAGATGCTTGACAAACTACATCAGTACAAATACAGTGTAGGACAAAAGTAAGTTTACAGTCATGAATATGTGAAACATAGTTTATTCTTGTATTATTATTGATTAATAGTAGTATTTTCCATAGGAACAACTGTAAACCTACTTTTGTCCCACCCTGTATATAATAAACATTAAATATAAAATTGGAAGATGTTTAAACCCTGGAAAGGAATATAATTTAATATTAACAAAATGTCATAATATAGAAATATTGACTAAAGATTCTTGAACGTGCATATCATACTAATAAGGAACATTAGCTGCTTCAAAAATATATTTATAAAATTACAAAAAAACAATAGAAAATAGACAACTCCTTAAATGAAATTTATTTTTTAAATTTTTGCAAAAATAATGAGTAAATAAAATGTATTTATTGGCAAAATTTATTTAAACAATGCAATTTAATTCTAAAATTTAAATTGTCTCACTAAGGATAAAAAGTGATGAAAAATAGAAATGATCTTATTTAACTATGAATTATATTTCTGAAAAAAGTTATAATGCATTATCATTCTGAGAAATCAAATTTGTTTTAGATTTCATAGCAACTTAGTTTTTAAAGATATTTTAAAATAAGTTCTATTATAAAATTAAAACAATTCCCTATGAGTTTCTTTAAAAAATTATTTTTATTTTTCTTTAGGCAGGGTATGTCCATGGTAATACTAATTCAAAGTAAATTTTTTCTAACTCTTAAATGTTAGAATCAGAACTCTGTGATAATTAAAATATGTTCTGTATTTTTTAAAAAAATGACTTGTTAATTCATGAAAGAATTATAATCACATAGAAAATATATTGGAAAATGGGAAAAGCTGAAGTCAACCCCAACCCCATAATTTCTTTTGTGGAATTTTCTCCTTTAGTCTTTTTTCCTGTGAACTTTTAAATATAACAGAAACTTTAGAATGTCTACAATTTGATACCATGCTTTAAATTTTAATGTCAAGATATTTTTCAAATTGCTATATATATTTAAATCAGGACTTCAGTATATACACACACATGCACACATACATATATACTCATATATATACATAGGTATGTAGATATATACACATACATAAGTAATAATTTGCTTTATCATTTTCTTATTCTTGATGAAAAATGCTTATCTTCAAATTTTACTATAACAAATAATGTAAATATACCTATTAATAATATAATTTTTCCTATTTTGTATTTTTTTCATTCATGAATTCTGAGATCAATGATCAGTCGTAGGGCAAAAAATTCTTTTTTACAAGCGTTTTTCCACTTTTAACTGAAACAAATTTTGGAGATGTGGTACTAGGGTATTTAAACAATACACCATTTTAAGCTAGAAAAAGTAAAACTTCATGTTAGAAAAAATATCATGTAGTGATGGTTGGAATTAATAAATTTATAAAAGTAATTGCTAAGATGCCTTTTTATTCTTCTGAATATCACAGTATGAATGTATGCATGGTAACTATCCAATGCAGTCCATCAGATTTCCATAAACTGTGCTGTGTCCTACAGAAGATTTGATTTTTAAAAAAATTATTTAATCTTTATAGTATTTTTTTACATTAGTTTTCAGTCCCATTACACCACCCTCCCCCAAGCAATCACCACACTGTTTTCCATGTCCATGAGTCCATTTTCCTTTTTGCTCAATCTTGCTGCCCTCTATACACCCGCCACTAGCTGTCATCCTGCTCTCTATCTGTGGAGTCTGTCTCCATTTTCCTTGTTAGCTTAGCTTGTTAATTAGATTCCACATATGAGTGAAATCATATGGCATTTCTCTTTCTCCGACTGTCTCAATTCGCTTAGCTTAATGCTTTCCAGGTTCATCCATACTGTTTCAGAGGGTAAAATTTTCTTTTTTGTTACGGCTGAGTAGTGTTCCATTGTGTAAATGTCCCTAGTTGTTTTATCCATTCAACTATTGACACTTGGGCTACCTCCATATCTCGGCAATTGTAGATAACACTGCAGTGAACATCAGGGTGCTTACATTCTTTCAAATTAGTGATTTGGGTTCCTTCAGATATATTCCCAAAAGAGGGATTACTGTATCTAAAAGCAGATCCATTTATAATTTTTTGAGGTATCTCCATGCTGCTTTCCACAGTGGCTGTACCAGTCTGCCTTCCCACCAACAGTGTAAAAGTTTTCTCTTTCTCCACATCCTGGTCAGCACTTGTTGTTTCTTGATTTATTGATGATAGTCATTCTGACACATTTGAGATGGAATCTCAATGCAGTTTTAATTTGCATTTGTCTGATAATTAAAGATGTTGAGCATCTTTTCATATGTCTATTGACCATATGTATGTCCTCTTTGGAAAAGTGTCTATTGCCCATTTTTTAAATTGGGTTGTTTATTTTTTTGGTTTTGAGTTTTATAAGTACTTTGTAAATTTTGGATATTAACCCATTATCAGGTGTATTGGCAAATATGTTCTCCCATTCTGTGGGTTGTCTTTTCATTTTATTAAAAATTTCCTTTGTTGTGAAAAAAGTTTTTAGTTTGATAAAGCCCCTTATTTTTCCCCTCTCTTTTGTTTCCCATTCCAGGGGAGATATATTCAACAAAATATTGCTATGAACAGTGTCTGAGATTTTGCTGACTGTTTTCTTCTATTATTTTCATGGTTTTGGGTCTAATATTTAAGTCTTTGATCCATTTTGAATTTATTATTGTGTGTGGTATAAGAAATTGGTCTATTTCATTTTTCTGCATATATCTGTCCAGCTTTCCCAACACCATTTATTGAATAAACCATCTTTAGCCCATTGTAAGTGCTTACTTCCTCTGGTGAATATTAATTGACTATAAAGGTGTGGGTTTATTTTAGGGTTCTATCTCTTCCATTGATCTATGTGTCAGTTTTTATGTCAGTACCATGTTCTTTTGATTACTATGGCTTTATAATATAGTTTTATATTAGTTAGTGTTATTCCTCCAACTTTGTTCTTTCTCACGGTCACTGAGGCTATGTGGGGCCTTTTGTGGTTCCATATAAAGTTTTGAAGTATTTGTTTTAGTTCTGTGAAATATGTCACTGGGATCTTAATAGACATTGTGTTGAATCTATAGATTGCTTTGGGTAGTACAGACATTTTAATGATGTTAATTCCTCCTATCCATGAACATGATATGTGCTTCCACTTATTTGTATCTTTGATTTCTTTCTTCAGTGTATTAAATTTTCTGAATATAGGTATTTTACATACTCAGGTTTATTACTAGATATTTAATTCTTTTTGAAGCAATTGTGAATGATGGTTTTCTTAATTTCCCTTTCTGTTAGTTCATTATTGGCATATAAAAATGCCACTAATTCTGGATATTAATTTTGTATCCTGCTACTTTGCTGAATTTATTAGTTCTAGTAGTTTCTTGGTGAAATCTTTATGGTTCACTATGCATAAAATCATGTCATCTGTGAATGAAGACTGTTTTGTTACTTTCTTTCCAAGTTGGATGCCTTTTATTTCTTCTTTTTGCCTGATTGCTGTGGCTAGGACTTCCAATACTATGTTGAATAAGAGACCTGAAAGTGTACATCCCTGTACTTTTCTCAGTTGTAAGGGGAATGCTTATAGTTTTGTCCATAGAGTATGATGCTGGAAGTGGGTTTGTCATATATGGCCTTTGTTGTGTTTGAGCATGTTTCCTCTATTACCACTTTGCTGAGAGTTTTTATCATAAATGGGTGCAGGATTTTATCAAATCGTTTTTCTCTATCTAGTAATATGATCGTGTGGTTTTTATCCTTCATTTTGTTTATGTGGTAAATCACATTTGTTGATTTGCAAATGTTGTACCAACCTTGCATTCCCTAAATAAATCCCACTTGATCATGGTGTATGATATTTTTGATCCATTGCTATATTCAGTTTGCTAATATTTTGTTGAGGATTTTAGCATCTATGTTCATCAGAGATATCAGCCTATAATATTCTTTATTTGTAGTGTTGTTATCTGGTTTTGCAATTAGGATAATGTTGGCCTCATCAAATGAGTTTGGGAGCCTTCCATCCACTTGAATTTTATGAAACAGTTTGAGAAACAGATGTGTTAGTTCTTAGAATGCTTGGTAACATTCCTCTATGAAGCCATTCAGTCAAGCTTTTGTTTGTTTGTTTTGTTTATTTTTAGTTTTTTGATTACTGCTTCAATTTCACTAGGTATAGTATGTTTTTTTCAGATTCTCTGATTCTTCTTGATTTAGTTTTGGAAGATTGTATATTACTAGGAGTTTATCCATTTTTCCCAGGATGTCCAGTTTGTTGGCATATATGTGTTCATAATATTCTTTTACAATCCTTTGTTTCTTTAGAGTCCATTGATATTTCTCCTTTTTCATTTCCAAAATTATTTATTTGGGTCCTTTCTCTCTTTTTTTTTTTTCTTGATGAGTCTGGTTAAATGTTTGTCAATCTTGTTTATCTTTTCAAAGAACCATCTCTTGGGTTCATTGATCTTTCTTATTATGTTTTAAGAGTCAATTTTGTTTATTTTTGCTCTGATATTTATTATTTCCTTCCTTCTACTTACTTTTAGCTTTCTTTAATGTCTTTTTCAAGTGTGAAGTTAAGTTATTTACTTGAGCTTCTTCTTGTTTTTCGAGATAGGTCAGTAATGCTATGAATTTCCCTCTTAGGACTGTTTCCCCAGTGTCCCACAGATTTTGGATTGTTGTGTTCTCATTTTCATTTGTTTCAAGGTATGTTTTGATACCTTTCTTGATCTTGTTGTTGACCTATTCATTGATTAATAATAAGTTATTTAGCTTGAATGCTTTTGCATGATTTTCAGTGTCCTTCTTGTGGTTGATTTATAGCTTTATAGCACTGTGGTCAGAGAATGTACTTGATATGATTTCAATCTTCTTAAATTTATGGAGACTTGTTTTGTGTTCTAACATGTGGTCTATCCTAGAATATGTTCCATGAGCATCTTAAAAAATATGAATATTCTGCTGATTTGGGATGAAATGCTCTGAAGCTATCAATTAAATCCATTTGATCTAGTGTGTCACTTAAGTCTGCTCTCTCCTTATTGATTTTCTGCCTGGGAGATCTAACCATCGAAGTCAACGGTTTGTTAAAATCCCCATCTATGACTGTTATTTCTGTCTATCTCTCCCTTTATGGCCATCAGTATTTGCTTTACAATATTAGGTGCTCCTAAGTTGGGTGCATAAATGTTTACTAGGGTTATATCCTCTTGTTGGATTGTTGCTTTTATCATTATGCAGTGTCCTTCTTTGTCTCTTACAATAGACCTTATTTTAAAGTCTAATTTTCAGCTATATGTACTGCTACCTCTGTTGTTTTTTCTTTCCTTTTGTGTGAAATACCTTTTTCCGTCCCTTTATTTTTAGTCTATGTGTATTTTTTTATCTGAAATGGGTCTCCTAGAGGCAGTATACATATAGGTCTTGTTTTCTTATCCATTCATCCTCCCTATGTCTTTTGGAGCATTTATGTTGTTTATATTTCAGGTGAGTATTGATAAATGCTTATGTAGTGCCATTTTATTGTTAAACTTTTTCCTCTGTTTTTTTTTTCCTTTCTCTTTTTCTTCTTCTTAAAACAGGCCCTTTAATATTTGTTGCAGTACTGATTTGGTGTTAACAAACTCCTTTAGCTTTTCCTTGTCTGGGAAGTTTCTTATTTCTCCTTTGATTTTAAATGATAGCCTTGCTATGTAAAGTAGCCTTGGTTGTAGGTCCTTGCTTTTCATCACTTTGAATATTTCACACTACTCCCTTCTGGCCTGAAATGGTTCTGTTGAGAAATCAGATGACAGTCTAATTGGTACACCCTTGTAGGTAACTACCTGATTTTTTCTTGTGGCTTTTAGAATTCTCTACTTATCTTTAAGCCTCGTCATTTTAATTATGATGTGTCTTAGCATAGGCCTTTTTGGGCCTAATTTGTTTGGGGTACTCTGAACTTCCTAGACTTGTGCATCTTTTTCTTTCATCAGATTAGGGGAGTTTTCAGTCATTATTTCTTCATATAGGTTCTTGATCCCTTGCTTGCTCTCTCCTCCTTCTGGTATTGCCATGATGTGGATGTTGTTCTGCTTGACATTGTCCAAAATGTTTCTAAACCTCCCATTTTTTTAATATTCTTTTTTTTTTCTTTTTGCTGCTCTGCTTGGGTGTTTTTTTCTACCTTGTCTTCCAAATCACTGATGCAGTCCTCTACTTCATCTAACCTACTGTTTATTCCTTCTAGTGTATTATTATTTTAAGATATTACATTCTTTATTTCTAAGTGGTCCTTTTATATGGTTCCTATGTCTTTTTTCATGCTTTTGAGTGTCCTTATCATCATTACTTTAAACTCTCTATGTGATAAATCACTTGCTTCCATTTCACTTAGTTCTTCTTTTGGGAAATTCTCTTGTTCTTTCATTTGGAGTCTGTTTATCTTTCCATGTTGGCTGCTTATTTTCTGCATTAGTTGTTAAATTAATCAGCAATTAAACTGATCAATTATTAAACTACTTAAGCTATAATCAGCAGCCCTCAGCAGCCATGCTTAATCTCCACAAGATGGGGAGAATAATCTCTGTGGGTGGGGCTCTTGCTTCCCCTCAGTCTGATGCCACTTGGGAGGAGTGCTCTGCTTGAGAAAAGTGGCTTCTGCCATGTGGGGAATGATTCAGCATGGTGATCTTGGTGGCTGCTCCTCCAGTTCTCTCCCCAGAGACACAAACTCCAGGCTCTTCTCAAGCATTTCTAGTCTACCCTCCCCTACCCTCCCTCTGCCAGAACCCTGGTAAGAGGCTACAGATGAAATTATGTGCATTGGCCCTTTAAGAGGCTCTCTGAGTCTCCAGCACTATCTCCCTGGCAGATAGAAACCCTGCTGCTTTTCACAGCTGGATGTTATCTGGGTTCCTTTCCAGCTCTGATGCTGTACGCTAGAAAGCCCAGCTTGTGGTTTAGTCCCCACGCTTCTCAGGGTAACCCCCAAACTGCTGAAATATCCCTCCAGATCTTCAACTGCCACCTGCGGGTTCCCAGCCAGCCCTCTCACATCTCCACACTCCCTACCAGTCACGTTGTGGCGGAATGGTCTCTTTTATCTGTCCATGATTGTAAGGCTTCTCTCCAGCTGTGTTCAGTTGGTTATTCAGGATGTTTTCTCTATGATTTAGTTGTAATTCCAGATTGGTCCTGGGAGTAGGTTAGTGTAGCTTCAACTTACTCCTCTACCCTCTTGGATCTGATATCTGATTCTTATAACAGCCCTACACAACAGACACTATTACTCCACTTCACAGATAATCATAGGAATCAGGGTTTCAGAGAGAACAAATGACCCATCAAAAACCATGTAATTATTAAGTAGTAAAGCCAGAAAAATAACACATTTTTTTTAAAAAGTAAGAATACTATAAGATTACATATATATTGCTATGTATGAAACTTGAGTCATTTTAACCTAGGATTTTTCTTTATCTGCTAAAAACATATTTCTTTGCTAGAAACATATTTCTTTAGATCAGAAAGCCTTGCATCTCTCTTCTTCTTCTGACATTCTCATTATTTATAATTCTACTTTAGTGATATATCTTCTTTTTTAAAAGGATAGACTTTAATTTCTAGAGTAGTGTAGTGAATTGTTAACATGTATACATTGAAATAAAAAATGCTATTATTAATTAAAATTTGTGGTTCATTAAGATTTCTTTAGTTTTTACTTAATGTCTGTTATCCAGGATTCTATACTGCATTTTGTTTTCATGCCTACTTAGGCTCATTTTATTTTGTATTTTTATTCTATTTTTTAAAATTTAAATCTATAGGGATGATTGGTTAATAAAATTATATGGGTTTCAAGTATACAATCTATAATATATAATGTATATATTGTGGCAGTTTTCAGCCTTTAGTGACAGACAGTTTTGATGAGTACTAATCTGATGTTTTCTAGGATGTCCTACTATGGGAAATTGTCTGATAATTTTCTCAGGATAATACTGGGGTTATACGTTATTAAGAGGAAGATCATAGAGGGAAAGTGCCATTTCCACTGCATCATATCAAAGGTACATATTGTTAACATGACTAATGACTATTGATGTTTACTGTAATCATCTGGCTGAGGTAGTATTTGTTAGGTTTCTCCTCAATCAAGCTTTTTTTTTCTTTATACTCTCTTTTGTTTTCTTTGAAGTCAAATAGCTCTGTTCTTTATCCCCCCATGTAACTTTATTCTTGCTTATCAGGAGATGGGAGGGGAACTGATTTCTTTTCTCATTACACTGAGCTACATTGGACAGAGGGAGAGCTCTGATAATCTTCATACCCAAAGTACCTATCACATTGTGTGCTTTATAAGAAATATCCAAGTAAATATTTATTGAATAAAAAAGATATTTTGTAATAAATCAAAATTTTTAACTCAAATCAAGGTTATTTTTCTTGTTATGTTTTATTTATTCATTTGTTTTGTTTTGAGATTTCACATATAAGTGGAATCATGAAGTATTTGCTTTCTCTGTCTGACTTTATCTCACTTAGCATGATATCCTCTAGGTTTATACATGTTGTCTCAAATAACAAGGTCTCATTTTTTTATGCCTGGGTAATATTCTATTATATATATTTATACATCACATTTATTTATTCATTTATCTATCAATGGACACCTAGGTCACTTTCACATTCTGACTATTGTCAATAATGCTACCATTATTGTTCCCTTTTCTCTGCATCTTCACCAACATTTGCTATTTGTTAATATTTTTATGATAGCCATTCTGTCAGGTATCAGGTGGTATCTCATTGTGGTTTTGATTTACATTTTACTGAAAAGTTGAACGCTTTTTCCTGTCTCTTGGCCATCTATCTGTCCTCATTGGATAAATGTCTCTTCACATCCTCTGGGCATTTTTAATTGGATTCTATGACTTTTGTGGTGTGAAGTTATATGTGTTCCTTATAAATTTTGGATATTAATCTCTTATCAGGTCTATCATTGCAAGTATTTACACTTTCCAAGAGAAAATACACACCAAACAATGAAAGCTTCAAGTCAGCATTATCTAAAACAACACAGATACCTGCAATCATGCTTATATTATTTCCTGTCTTTTCTGTGAGAAGAGGTATCATTCCTTTTCTAAAAATTATTTTTCCTTGGCTAGTTCTGACTAATCTCAAGAACTTTGCTCTGTTACCAACCTCATTTCTTTACACATCTATTCTATCATGTCACTCTCCAAATCCTTCAATGATTCTTTAAAACCATTAAGATACTTTCTAAATTTCTTAGCAAAATTTATGAACTTGTCTAGCTTTTTTTTCCTTCCTCATAATCTATCTTTTAGCCTACCCATACTTTCCTATTCCCTGATTATGCTTTTCTCAGTTTTATATATTTCACATCTTACTTCTCTTTATGGGCCATTCTTTTACTTCACTCTGCCTGGAAAATTTCTACTTAGCATGTATGCCTACCTTAGATGCAATTTACTTCAGGACCCCCACCCCGCCCCACACCAATCCACTAATATTATTTCCTACTGAATGATGTATTTCCCTGTTATAGCACATACCATTTAGTATTGTAATTACTTATGTATTTGTCTTTATCCTTTGAGCCTGCAGATGTCATTAGTCCAGGAACCTTAGGGATAAAGTAAAATAAATGAACAGTAAATGGTTAAAGAAACCAGGTGCCATGCTACACATCTGGATAATGAGATGAAACCTCGAATCTCTCCTCTCAATGACATAAGAGTCTAGTGGAGAAGGCAGATAATTTAAACGAACAATGAAAATATTTATATATTAAATGAAGTACTATGATATCCAGCCTCAGTTTCTTTTCAATTTTATTTCCCACAACTTAAATTTTTAAAATCTCTATACCAGTCAGATATTTTACTAATTATTATTTGAATATTCTTTTTTATTCCCATGTTTTGCTTTTGCTTTTCAATCTTTCCAGAAAGTATAAATACTTCAACAATCACAAGGAACATTAATAAAAATTTTCTCAAGCTACTCTTGACCATAGTTTTTCTCCTTCCTCTGTACTTCAGTAGCACTTCTTGTACTACCATCCACCTATATAACTTTGTATTTATATATATAAAACCCTTGAAAAGCCCATCAAGAAGTAGAAAAATATCTCGTTCATGCAAGTTTCATCATAATTGGCTTTTTTTTTTAAATTATGTGGTATGCTGTCAGTTCTGCCTATTTTCATCCTGTTGAACTCTTTGGATTCATTATTTATTCTCCAAATTTGCTTTGTAAAATATAGATCACTTAAGAGTAGTCTCCTAAGTGGAGACTCCTAAATGGAGACTACTCTTTTATTTATGTTATTGACTAGCTTTACATGTCCCAAGAATTGTGGCAGGTGCTTTATACATATTCTCCATTTAGTCCCATGAGATAGGCACAACTCTAACTTCATCTGCCTCTGAAAAAATAAAGTTCCAAATTGTTTCAGCTCCTTCTTTAAGTTCATCCACATCATAAGTAGAAGCCACAGATTAAGTCTCAACTTTCATTCTAGCATCTTATCCTCCACCATATTCTAGTCATAGAAAATGCACATAGCTCTCCAGATCCTTGCACATCATTATAATGATCAAGTATCAGTAGCTAATTCCATAGACTCAAAAAATTATAGGTGCTATAATATACCTTAAAAATCTTACAAATATAACAAATGCATTTTTTTTTTCAGGAAAGTAGTCATTATTTACCAAGAATCAGAAAGTGCTTGGTACTTTGCTGACACTATCTTATTTTTTCCTGCAAGACTCCTAAGTTTAATATTTCTATCATCACTTTACAAGTGACAAACCTGGACTTAGAAAGGTCAGGCAAATTCTTCAGGGTGACACACTGCTAACAAGTAACAGACTGTGGGTTTGACCCAATTGGTTTGTCATAAAAGATTATGTTTTTAACTACTGTACTACACTAACTTGTTAGCCCCTTGTTTTGGTGCTTCTCAGTTTGTTTAATATATCTTTGATATTGTTAGAGAGCAGAATATGAATGTGGTCAGAGTTCTGTTATGTAAATTTACTTATTATGTCCTAGTTAACTGGTTTAAGTGTTCTTTCTCTTTCTACTCTGTAAAAACTGCCTGAGGTAGTATGATTTCATCAAATGTAAAGATTTTTATAAGTGCAAATACTGGTAACACATTTCAATCTTTTATTAAGCATACATGGTTAAATGCATGGCTTTCTGTCACACATATATCATGTTTGGGATTAGTGAGCAGCGTATTTCTTATACTTTTACTCATGTCTGCATTGTGACTATTATTCACGATTCTCATTCTTTCCTACAAAGTCTATATTCTACAATCTAGACAGAATTGTAGCCCCAGGTGGACTACCTAAGGTTATTGCATTTTTGTCACATTTTTTCTCATGTAATAGGTAAAACTAATAAGAAGACATTCTAATGCAAGATAAAAGCCAGCTGCCTTATTTCATTGCAACAATTGAATTCTATCAATCAAGGTACCCTTTGCTGTCAGAAAAGAAAACTGGAAGTTTCTATATGGATGAAAATAAGGCTTAGGATAAATTAAAGTAAAAAGCTTAATCTATGAAAGAAATATACTTCTAAAAATGAGGAATATGAACTAGGAAAAGCAAACACTATTTGATAAGGCCTGTCTAGACATTGGTATCTGAGTGTGAATATTGAATAATAAAATTGAAATGAATAACATTATGATAAGATCAGTAAATTCTTGAAAATATAAATCAGCAAGAGAGAATAAAAATGTTGGGGTACTGTCTTTTAGGGACTGAATACAAATATGGGCCGAATCTTTATGTGGCAAAGTCTATAAACATTTGACTACTCTATAATGCCTACCATAAAAATCACCATTCCTTTTCAGTCTACTTTTATTGTGAATTTTAGAAACTACCTACATCACTTTTATCCTTAATAAAATTCACCTTTTTACTGTTACAAAGTACAATATGTTATTCTCAGAGTGAATCATTTTTTAATACTTTTACTCCTGGGACTTTAAAAAAGCCAATATTAAACATCTCCATCCTAAATAAAATTATAACAAAAAACATTTATTTGTTTATATGCTGCTTATTTCTGGAAGCTTTTTGTTTATTTGTTTAGCTTTTTAACATAGCCTATTAATATATGAGTTTAATTAAGATTGCAGAGAAATATTTGACACATCAAAAAGCCCATTCAAAACCTCAAAGTGTGAGAAAATACTAATTTCATACCATATAATCTGTGTCTTCTACATTTATATGAAATCAAATAACAGGCCATAGGAAAGCTGTAATGTTTGATCTCATTACACTACAACCTGGCCTCCTAGGGCTATGTGGTCACTCTGGGGAAAGGCAACACAGTTCAGGGCCTATGAGTGTATCGTTCTTGGAACCAATTCACAATTTGGAAAGTGATGTGAAGTATTAAAAGGTGACAGATTCCCAATCTCTCTCTTTGTTTTTAATTCTAAAATTAACCACAGTCATGATTTTCTTCTTATAAAAAGATTTGGACATGCTTACTTGAAGTTTCATTGCTACACGCTATAGGGGCATACACCTGCTGGTAGTGGAAGAGACAGGGACACAGGTCTACAAGCTTGTATTCATAGAGGGTGAATTGTTAATGGAAACTATAGTTTTCAATTGGTATGGTGTGCCTGGTTTGCCCTGAGACACTAATTTTTATTTTCACTAAAATTTTTAAAACAACCCATTCTATTATCCCTCCCTTCTGAAAATATCACTGTTACTCAGAGCATGGCATTTGAATAATCAGGACAGGCCTCATCTAGGGTCTTGTTAGAAATGCAGAATCTCGGGCACCATCCCAGGTTTTCTGATTCAGGACTTATATTTTAACAAGTTCTCTAGGTAATTTGTTCTATATTAAGTTAAGCTCTAATAAATCAGATCTCAACTTGTATTGCCTTCTTGAGGAATTCTTTAGTGACATCCCTGATTGAGTACAATGTCCTTATTAATTCTCTCATAGCACTATGTTCCTTTCATCCAATTTTATGTTTATCAGTATATGATTTGGTTGTTTGTACAGTAGACTACTTGCCCAGGATGAAATTTTTTATCATCATGGCATACCTGGAACAGGATGTTATATATTTCATAGAATCAATAAGCAGTGAAGGAATGAGTGAATGGATGGGTAAGTGGATGGAAGGATGGATGGATGGATGGATGAAACCTGCTTGACAGTTAACAAAAATGTATCATTACCATGCATCATTGATTTCAACTTAAAAAAATAGCTTTTAGTTTTAATTGTTACCATTATTATTATTATAAACACCAACCACTTATTGAGTTTCTAATGTAACAAAAAAGAAGCTTGTAATAAAATAGTATCATCTTTATAATCAGGAGCATACAATCTGTTAGAGATGTCAGGATTTTCACATGAAAACATAGAGTTCGCATATATTAACAGGCAAAGGAATGAACCCTGTCCTCGTTGAGAAGACTGACTTTTCTATTTCCCAAAATAAGAAATTAAATATGTTAGAAAAGCACTCTTCATTCAGCATGTATTTACTAACATTTTCCATGTGTCAGATATTCCGCTAAGACATTGAGGGGATCAGACAGATTTAATACCTATCCTTGCAATGCTTTCACTCAATTGTTTTCCAATTTGTAATATGCTAACAAACTACTTTTTATTACACAAAGGACAGAATTGAATTACCCTAGAAGGCAATTGACTCTTTGCATAATTGTTTTCATAATACCTATCACTTGGCACTTTTCAAAAGTGGCATGGAGAAAGATGATATACCTTGAGACAGCATTAGAGTATTTTTCTCACCTGCATTATAGGTTTCTAACATGCATTGTTCTGCCTATGCCTTGATTCCCCAAATATGACATGTGTAGAACATTATAGTTATGCTCATGATCAATTTAGTTTACCTTTTATTGCATGTTTGCTACAAACTTTGTCCGAGACACCTGTCAACCAAAAAACTATTAATTTTAAATGTCTTGTCAATTTACAAAATTATGAAGTATGATAGAAGAATTATTCTTAACATAAAAAAGCAGGAATCTTGAATCAGTTATCTGTGAACCTACTTAAAGAATCATTGCACAGATAGTTAGATATGCTCCTCTCCTTACAGAAAAAAATGAACCAGATATTTTCTTTCAGCTTCACTCCTAACTTGTGAGAGTTCTGCATGTGACTCTGAAAAATTAAGCATCGTTAATGGGACTCAGTACACAGATCTAAGTGCTGGACAGAGAGTGACAGTAGGGAAGGTCAGAAAGTAAAGTGGAGGAAAGGATATCCTTTCACTTGGCCTCCCCAGAATATTTTACCCCAGGAAGATGAATAGAAGTCCAGGCAAAAGTTAGTAGGATGGTCTCCTAAACTTGAATGAATGGAGGTGTGAGGCCTACTTTTTCATAGGCTTCAGATATTATAAAACTGCTACCTGGAAAAATAGGTCTCATCAGTTCCCTTGGCCCTCCCTCTGTATACTGTAGATCATTCCCTAGATAAGAAAAAAAAAAAGAGCTGGTGGATAAGGAGAACCCCCCCACCCTCATCATTTCAGTCAGGGTGTTACACTAATCTTCCTTTCTGGGAGTAATAGTGTAACCTTAGATAGCTCAAGCCTTGTTTTATTGATTTGACTAAGAATAGATATATAGTAGTTACTGAATTGGTTGATTGATTAATTTTAAAAAGAAGCCAAAGTGACCAGGCCTCTGAAGTAACACAATCCACATGGGACCCAAAGTCCCCCTCTGTTTATTCCAAGATGCCTTCTTTGCAAATCCTGAGGCAAGGAAGCCCGAGTAACACTGGGCTTTACCTAGAATGTTAACAGAAGCTTTGGGATATTTCAAGCTGGCATTTCTTGGGACTTAGGCAGCTTCTTCCTTTCATTACTAAAGGTTCCTCTTACCCGTTCTTACTCATAGCTCTGAGCCTATTTTTCCAAAGATTTAACACCATTCTCACAGAAGACTTTATTCCATTTCATTATATTTGTATTTCTACCTTAAGTAGAGTGTACTTAATGAACCCAAGAAATTGGAATTGGGCACAATTAAGATTTTTATGAAGTTCGACTCATGCTTAGAAGTCAAAATAAATATTCTTGCTGAAGTACATTCATTGGAAGGATAATCTTGAGTTGTTATAGTTATTTAAAATAATGGCTTCTATTATTAAAAGTTATGAATTTTATTATTTTTGCATGTCATTAAAACATCATATAAAGTTAATATATTTTGTTCTGGGGTTTTATTTAGTTTGCCTTCCAATAGGCAAATCTATGTCATCTTCTCCTGAGGACAGCACTTGGAGTGATATACTAATCTTCATGAATTGCCTGTCTGTATATTTCCTGATTCTATAGTCTACAAAAGCTAAAATTTTAGTTGTAGTTTTGCTGTCCAGTTAATTACAGTTTGGAACTATACCACTAAGTGCTGTCTCAACTATATTCATAATTGCACTGAAGGCAAGAAAAAGATAAAGCAATGAGAATACCTGTGGAAGATACTGAGTAAAGTGACTATGATAATTTTCACCAAAAATATAAGATCCATTAAAAGATATTTTGTTTTATTAAATTCCTCAGAAAGCACTCCAAAGTGTAAAAACACTTGTATTGATTATAAATTAAGGCACTATAGAGGTGCTATCTGGTTCCTATTTTATTAATTAATAATTTTGATATCAAAGTAATAATGTACATGGTTTAAATGAAAAAAAGTAGTCACCTGACTCATTCCACTCATTCCAGGTCCATGCTCCCCAAAGATACCACAGTTTTAGCTCTTTTCATTTTCTTATTCAAACAGCATATTTATAAAATAATGTGCTTATAATGATATTTTTTTATTTTTCAGATTTAACTGACAAGCTTTCCACTGGAAGATTATTATTTGCTTACTTAGAAAACCCCTTTCTTGATCTACCTACTACATACATTCTTCCAATCTAATTATCTTAGTTATTATTTAAATCAATATTACCTGTTTTCATCATTATTTTCTTACATTATTCTTCATTATTCTTGTTGACAAACCTTCCAAAACCTTCTGTGTACTTTCCCTAATTTAAACTAATTGCACAAGTTTTATCTTGGGATTTTCCTTTACTAGTGGTTGCTCTGGGTTTCACAATACATGACTGAATAGAATCCACTTCAGACTTACACTGTCTTTCAGTATAGAATGACTCCTATATAACTGTATTCCTCCTCCATGTGTTTGCCTTATTATTGTTAAACATATTACATTGTTGTTACAAGCCCAATTACACATTTATATACACATAGCTTTATAAATCAGCTAAGGGAAAAATAATTATGCAATTATATTTTATACTTACCTACATGATTATCATTATTGATGTTCTTTCTTTATTCAGGCAGATATTATTTACTATCACTTGCTTTCAGCCTGAAGAATTGCATTTAATATTCCCTCTTAAGTTGCCTTTGGTAGCAATACATTTTCTCAGTTAGCCTGAACTGTCTGTATTTTGCACTTATTTTTGAAATATAATTTGCTGGATATAAGATTCTTGGTTGGCATTTTTTTCAATGCTCTGAATATACCATCTCACTGCCTTTTGACTTCCACTGTTTCAGATGGGGAATCAACTCATACATGGTGTTGCTTCCTTGGATGTGACATGCAATTTTTCTTTTACAGTTTTCAAGAATTTCTTAGTTTTTGTTTTCAAATTTTAACTATGATATGTGCCTTGGTGTGAATATGGATGTCCTTATATTTATCCTACTTGTAGATTGTAAAGCTTTTTGAATATATTAATATTTTTAATCAAATTTAGGATTTTTTTCAGCAATTCATTTTTAAATGATTTTTTGTGTTCTTTTCTATTCCTCCTCTCTTTTTAGTACTCTCATGTGCATGTTGATATGCTTAATGATGTCATACATTGATCTGAGACTCTTTTTATTTTTCTAAATATTGTTTTGTTATTCTTTTGATAGCATAATCTAGTGACGTGCTTACCAAAACGTTCAGTTCAAATGTATTATAGAACCCCTCTAGTAAATTTTTTATTTTGGATTTTTTCAAAAATAGATTCTATCTTTCTGTTAATATACTCTCTTTGACGTGGCATCATCATGGTTTCTTGCATTTTTAAAATTTTTTTTGTGGTAACATATACATAACATCAATTACCATTTTAACCATTTTTAAATGTCTGGCTCAGTGGCATTAAGTATATCCACACTGTTGCACAACTCTCACCAGTAGCCACCTCCAGAATTTTTCAGCTCTCCAAACTGAAATGCCATATGAATTAAACACCAGTCCCTACCACTTTCCCTAGTAATGCTGGCAATCACCATTTTATTTTATCTATATAAATTTAACCATTCTGGATACACATAAGAGGAGTCATGTAATATTTTTCTTTGTTTGACTGGTTTGTTTCACATAGCATTATATCTTTATAGTTTATTTATGATGAGGCATGTGCCAGAATAATATCCCATTATATGTATAGTTCACATTTTGTTTATCTATTTACCTGGTGATGTATGTCAGAACCCAGCTGTTCGGTTAGGGTAGGTTTTGGCAGTGAGAGGCCCAATTAAAAGAAGGCATGAGGAGCCAACATAGGAGCCACACTTCAAGCCACAACACACTTTATAATACATGGGTTTTTATACAAGCTTAGACAATAGTGGTACTGTGCTGCAGTCACACAGAATGCTTTTGCTTATGTCATGCTTACATAAGGAGCTTACATAATTAGGGACTATGGCACATGTGTACAATTACTCATAGTTCTGGGCTGCCTGCCTTGGACTGCCCATCAGGGGGCCCCCATACTCCACCCCTTACAGGGCTACAGCACGGAACTTAACCCAAAGCACGTCACCTTGTGCACAGAGGCCACAACAATAGTATAAAGAGCAACAGAGACACACTATACTACTAGCGAGGGTCCATCACCAAGAAGGCCCCAAATATATCCACCAGTGGGCAAGAGGGCATGAGGGCATGAACAGCTTGGTCCTCACTACCCGTCTCTTGTAATGCTTGCTGCACGTCCTCCGTGTGGTCTGGTATGAACACACAACATTATGTGCAGAGGACAGCACAAGTACCTCCTTCTGCAGCTCTCAGTGAATCTAGGACCATTCAGTTCTGCAGGACTACTTTGCGCATTTGGGTGGTTTCATCCATGTGACATGAGAGGGCTTGCCAGGTAATGTTTAAGGTGTGGGCAGTATGAGCAGCGAAAGCTTCTACTTGTGATTCCACAGCAATAATCCCCACTCCAGGCAGGAAAACAGCAAGGGGGTAAAACCACCACACAGCTTGGCTTTGCCAATGCCAGCAATAATACAGGGAATCAAGATTTTGGGGTCCCTGTGTGAAAGTAGTTAGTACACACCCTGCGATATACAGGCATCCCCAACTACAGTGCCTAGTCTGTCCTGCAGGGAGACAGGGCCACCCATAATGCCCACGGACCCAGAGGTACCCAGCTGGCAGCCAATCAATAGGTTTAGTACCAGTACGTGGCCGTCCCAGCTACCAGTGTGTAAGATCAGTCAATACAGTGGTGGTCAAGCACAGGTAGGGAGACAACCACCCCACCGTATGTTTTGTCAAGGCTCGGTGTTGTTCTATACAGAAAGGAGTAGAAGTACATAATTCTACATGTTCTCCAGAAAGCCAAACCCATCCATTCCAAATAGCATAACCAAGAATCGGTGGGGCATTATTATGGTCCCTCAGAAAGATACTTTCTATGGCACATCGGCACTTGTCCCAGGCCTTAGTGCAGTCCCAAGTGCATAGCCATGTCCAGCTGCTGATATTAGTGGGTACGATGTGCCAGGGCAGTCCTCCAGCAGCCTCAACAGGAATTTATGTACAGACCCAACAGGCAGAGGTGTTATGCACTTGGGCAAAGGTGTGAGCCCAGACGACCATACTGTTTCCAGTGGTCAACCTGGGCAATAAGAGAGGTCAGAAAGAGAGACCATTAATGGCAAATCACAGCCCTCTGGTAAAATATGGACCAATTTTCCATGTTGCCATAATAGCAGGGCAGCCAAGGGTGCTACCCCGTGTTAATGGTACCACACTGTCCCTCCAGTTGTGAGAGGCCAAGAGGGCTCTACAGGTTGTACCAGGTACAACGGCAATGGCCACAGGCTCAAACACAGGGTTCCAACAAGGAGTGACCCTTTACCACCTACCGGTAAGGTTACTCTCAAAGGCATGGGCCAAAGGCAAGACAACTGGCAAGGTCTGATCATGACCTGGTCCCCAGGGGTCTATTAAGGACCACCCATGGTTCTCCAGATTTAGCCAATGACCAAGGCCACCACCAGATGGCCAGTCGTCCTTTCACTAAGGGTTCTGGTGCAGGTAGCAGCAGCATTCTGGAGGCTACTTGAGGCAGAGTCTTTGCGTCTGTGATTCTGGGTACCATGGTATGAGGCAGCCTGCAATGACGTTTTCCAAAAGAGACATACCAGTTTGTCGGGAGTTGCAGTGCCTGTAGTATGTTACAGGATCAATGTCACCAGGCTGGTCCCAGAGCTTGTACCTTTTCTTTCAATGACCCGTTAAAGCATTCAATCATTCCCTCTGCTTGGGGCCAACAGGATACATGCACTTGCCACTGAATATCATGTTCTTTAGCACACTCCTGTACCAAATGTCCTGTGACATGTGTACCTCTATCACTAGCAATAAGTATAGGTCAACCGTAGGCTGCAGCCAATTTTTCAGGGGCCTGGACGGTATGTTGCTGATCAGCTTTGGCTATGGGATATGCAAGTCCCAGCCCAGTGACAGTATCTACAACAGTCAAAACATAGCTATGTCCTTGGTCCCTGAGTAGAGGACCTATGTATTCCATCTGCCACTCTTGTAGGGGCTGCAGGCCCCTCCTCACTTGTCCCTGCTTGGTATCTAGGCACTGTGAATGGGGATACAGGAGAGCACACTGCGGGCATTGGTGCACAGACCCCTTGGCCCATGCACGGGTGAACTCTAAGCCTCAATGTTTAGCTATTTGCTCCATGGTTCTAGCCCCTACATGTCCCAACTTTTTGTGCAACCAAGGGGCAATCGCTGCCTGTCCTGGCACTATGCTTGTTTTATGGACCTGGGCTAAAGCATCAGTGGCATCATTGCCTGGAGCCAGTAAGGGATGGTGTCCTGGGACATGGTAGAGGGTTGCACTTGTGCACCCTCGTTTCCAGAGGTCTTCCCACATGGTTCTATCCCATAATAAGTGATGTCCAATTAACCAGTTTTGGGCTGCCCAGAAAGGAAGCCACAAAGACAAACCTCAGTGCACTGTACAACTATCAGTACAGTTGTCCAACGGTCCAGCTTCATGCGTCAACGCAAGCCATACTGCTCTCAGTTCTGCCCATTGGCTGGAATGTCCTGTCCCTGTTTCATACCAAAACGTGTCTGTGTGGGGCTGTAAGGCCACAGCAGCCCACGTTGGGGGCTGTCCATGACAGGAGCTGTCTGTATATCAGGTTTCTGCCAGTATAGGAGCCTGTCCTTCTTGGTAGGGGCTTGGTATGTCTACAGGGACTTCAGGCTCTAGAGGGGTTCCAGCCCTGAATTGCAGGGGACCTAACAAAGTATGCAATTGCTCAGATAAAGGGCTTGTGGAAAACTGCCCTCTGTTATAAATAAGCACCCCATTCAGTCAGTGTAGGGGTCTGTGCCACCCCAGTTTGGGGGGTCTTTACCCAGGATGATATCCACCCCTCTACAGGGTAAGTCAACTGTATGGTCATGGGGTTGAGTCCCGTAATAGCCTTGGTTGCCACCAAGGCTGTATAAATGGCAGCAAGTTGCTTCTCTATGAGGGAGTAATGACTTTCAGCTCTCCTCCACAGCTGGGACCAAAAATCCTATGGGTAGCTTTTGGGACCTCTGTTTTTGCCATAAAGCCCAACCCATTCCAGCCTCTGTGACCTGCACAGTTAGGAGGAAGGGGAGGGCAGGATCAACCACACGAAGAGTCTGTGCCTGGGCAACAACCCGTTTGGTGGCTTTAAAGGCATCTTCCCTCTCCGGAGTCCAGCCCCAAGTAGCCCCCTGGCACACTAAGCCATGAAGGGGGTACATAAGGGTTACCAAATGGGGAATAAACACACGACAAAACCCCAAAAGGCCCAAATATGTTTGTAACTGCTCTGTAGTTTCTGGTCAAGGATAGGCCTGGATTTTGTCTATTACCGCTTCTGACATGACTTTAGTCTTACCCAACAAAACAGCTCCTAAGAGCCTGACAGAGTAACCAGGCCCTCACACCTTGTCCGCATTGATAGCCTAGCCCCATTCAGCCAATGCCGTCTGCAAGCTGGTTGCTGCTACTTCTGGGTCTGCAAGAGAAACAATAGTTAGCATAATATCCTCAATATAATGAAACAGAAAGACTGAAGTTTAATGCTCCCAGGTCTCCAGATCCTGGGCAACGAGTCCAAAACAAAGGGTGGGACTGTATACATAGCCCTGTGGCAACACGAGAAAAGTCCATTGTCGAGCAACGAGTCCATGACAAAGGGTGGGACTGTATACATAGCCTTGTGGCAACACGAGAAAGGCCCATTGTCAACCTTCCTAGGTGAACACAAATTGTCCTTGACTTTCTGCTGCAATGGTGATGGAGAAAAAGGCATTCACCAAATCTCTGACATAGTGGAAACACCCTAGAACATGTGCCAAATGATCCATTATCTCTATTACATTGGGCACAGCAGCACGTAAAGGTGGTGTGACTTTATTTAGTTCACAATAGTCTACTGTCATCTTCCAGGAGCCATCTGGCTTCCCCACAGGCCATACTGGTGAGTCAAAAGGACTGTGCATAGGGCAAATAATTCCGGCTTCTTCTAGCTTAAGAATAGTTCGCCCTGTTTCTTTTGGCCTCTGGTCAAACAGTATTGTTTCATGCAAACGGTCCTAGTGGCCTGAGGTGGAACTAAAGGGGCATAATGCGAATGTCCCCTTACAATAGTCTTTACAACTCTTACCAGGAGGAGGAATTCTCCCAACTGTCGTGTGCACTGTCAAGCCTTGCAAAACATCAATACCTAGAATATATTCTGGAATGGATGAAATGTACAGGTCATACGTCTTCAGTGGCAGACGTCCTATGCCCAGGGTTATGGGGACCTGCCGGACACAGATGAGATGTCTTCCATATCCCTTGGTGCAGGCTGTAGGGCCCTGAAACTTATCAGAGTTCCCATATAACAGGGTGCTGTCCACTCCTGCGTCCACAAATGCCAAAAGATGTTGCACATTGCTGGGGGACCCATGAATAGTTAATTCCACATGTGGCCTCAGGTCTTCCAGCTCCTCAGCTCGCCGGGTACCCTGGCCCAACCCCTAGTCCTAGAACTCCACCAAGCGAAGCTCCCTGCTCACAGGTTTCTTGAGTCCCTTCTTCCGCAGAGGCGTAAATTGTTGCTCCAACCGCAGCTGATTCCAAAGGGTCAACAGGGCCTCATTTGGTTGCTGGTCTGTTTTCTCCTCTGTGACAGCTGCTGCCAAGAGGTTGCACCACACCTGTTGGCAGTTCACCTTCATGGCCAGCTTAGGGTTTATGGGTTCTTGTGGTTGACCCCGCCCTACTCTGGCTTTCTCGCAGGAGCCAATGGCACACATTTGTCCTGTGCGCTCTTTGTGCACATCTCCACATCACCTAAGCAGGCCATTGACGCGGTTATCTCATGTATCTGGCGGTTCACGTATGGGACCAACAGGGCGGCCAATGTCCCAAACGTTCCTTGGGGACCTGAAGGTAGAATGAGATCGTTCATGTGAGTGGTAAACACTTCATCAGGACTTGTATATGTCTGGTGGAACATCATTTGTTGGTTACCCATTTCCTTGATACCTGGAGTAAGTCCAAACAGGTCGTCATTTACTCACAGTTTCTGGCAATTCACCAGAATCTGCCCATATGGTGCAAGCAGCCAACATTAACCAATTAATCAGGGATTGATTCCCGGCGTTATACATATGGGCTACGTTTTGCAAGCATTGGCACAAGGATGGAATAACCGTTCTAGAGGCCAACTGGGACTTTTCTTCAGGGAACAGTTCAGTACCTTCTGCCCCATCATCCCACAGATGTAGAAACCAGCTGGGAGTAGTTTCACCCACTCTCTGTCGTACTTTCTTTGTCAAGTCCCAGAGTCCCGCTGAAGTATGTTCGGTCATTGTGGTATGCTGCTTCACTTGTGGGGCTCCAGCTGCCACTCCCCCAGGTGCCATCTGTTGCTCCAATTCAATCTGTTGCTGAACAATAGGCCTTACCTGGTGGGGTCCTGGCACAGGACTTCCAGCCGCATTGATGGGATCAAGGCTTCTGATCCTGTTAACAGTTACTCGGCCACCGCCAGGTGTCACTCCAGGGCCTCTTCATGGTGTTGCAGCTGCTGCACCTGTTGTGCCTGCTCCTGGATGGTTTGGCTGGTGTGCTGCAGTACAGCCAGGAACAACCAGGCCACATGACCCACTGCTTCCCGATAAGCCACGGGCATGTTGACCTCCACTGATACCGGAGCTTTTCTGATGTCCTCCAGAACAGGGTATAGAGAATCCCAGTCCTCCAGAAGCACCCATGCTGAGAGGTAGGCTGCCACCAGATGCCATGAGGAACCTGGAGGCCACATGTCATCCACCCGAGTCCTTCAAGGACTCTGGGGGCACTACTCACCTCATCCTGCCAACCACGCTCAATGTCAGATCCCAGCTGTTCAGCCAGGGTAGGTTTTGGCGGTGAGAGGCCCAACTGAAAGAAAGCACAAGGAGCTGACATAGGAGCCACACTTCAAGCTGCAAGCACTCTTTATCACTGGTTACATGGCTTTTTATACAAAGTTAGACAATAGTGGCATTGCACCACAGTTGAGCAGAATGGTTTTACTTATGCCATGCTTACATTAAGGTGCTTACGTAATTAGGGACTACTGGGCATGTGTACAGTGATTCATAGTTCTGGGCTGCCTGCCCTGGACTGACCAGGGGGCTTCCACAGGGTACATTCGGGTTGCTTTCACCTTTCAGTTATTTTGAGCAATATCATTCTGAATAACTGTGTATAAATATATATTCAAATCGCCGCTTTCAATTATTTTGGCTACATATTTGGAAGTAGAATGCTGGGTAATATGGTAATCCTATGTTTCACTTTTGAAAGAACTCACGTACCATTTTTCATAGTGACTGTACCATCTTACAGTCCTAGCACAATGCACAAGGTTGTGATTTCTCCACACACTTTTCAACATTTTTTTTCTATTTTTAAAAATTTTATGTTTTTAATAATGGAGATCTTAATGCATATGAAATGTATCTCATTATGATTTTGATTTGCATTTCCCTAATGATTAGTGATTTTTCTTGTACTTATTGGCAAGTTGTATATTTTCTTCAAAGAAATATCTATTCATTTACCCATTTTAAAATTGGCTTGCTTTTTGTCATTGTTGAATTGTAAACATTTTTATAAACTATTTATGTTAATAATCCTGTAAATGGCTAAGTCAGTCAACACTCATTTTTTTGCTTCTTTCCTTCTAAATTATATATATATATATATTTTTTTTTTTTTCCCCCTGTTTTGGCCTCCTTTCCCATTCCCTTTATTCTATGGGTTTGTGACTTTTTAACCACTTTTATTTTATTGACGTTTTGACAAAGTGCAGGGGTTAATAGGTGTGTTTAATTGCTATCTTTAACATCGTTAGTGAGTGCCTTTGGGCCTGGCATATGCCAGGAACTGTGTTGTGTTTATGTTTGTTCATTCCCATTGTGTTGAACTTAGCAGATATATTTCCAGAATTGTTGCCTCTTATGGTCTGGAACTGTGAGGATTTAAGAAAGCATTGTTTGCCCTTTGAAGAGACAGAGAAACGACTTTTATCTCCATTTTGTGAATAGATTTAGTCACAAGTACCTCAAACCTTCTAAACATGAAGAAATTGCTATAAGTTATGAACTCCGTTTACAAAGGAGTTTTCTTTATTTGTGCTGCCTTACCTCCTCTAACCCAATTGTTACCACTATCTCCATCCTATTATGTTTATCTCACAGAAGCTATGTAAGATATAATTTATATATATAAAATCCTTCTTCAGCTATATATTTATTTTCTTACTCTTCTACCTATAGGCATAAAAAGTCTTTTACTAGATGTATGCAGTTTCCACTAGGGAACTATATTTTTCTCAGGCCCTTGTGGTAAATTTCATAATTTTTTTTCCCTCAAGCATAGTTTTACTGGGATTGCAACCAAACATATTGAACCAGGCAAGTACCTGACAATGGCTATCTTATTATTAATAAAGCTAGCTATACTCCTTACTGCAAAATCAAATGCAAAATACTAAAACAAGACATATAATACCACAAAATACCTTAGCTTTATTATTCCAATGCACTTAATATTCTCAGCGTTCTCTCCCTCTTCTCTCTCTATACTAGTTCATATCTCAGCAGTTATGCTATGCAATACAAAATATAGAGCATGTTTGCTCTCATTATGCTTTTAATAAACACAAATTCTCAGTAGAATATTTACTCAGTTGGAATCGAAGGTTCAGAAAATTTAAGAAACTAGTCCATAGTTAAATGTCTGAAAAGGGATATCATGAGATCTATGTCTTCCATCTTAAGAACTAGAGCACATTTCAAGAAAGCATGTGTGCCTGGACTATAATTTCATATAAACAAAAGATGGAAGAAAAAATATCTGGATTCCTTTGGCAGAGAGGTTGTTGATGGCTATAATTTTAATACTGTACCTGCTAACCTATAACGGGTTTTTTAAAATGTTCTAACTCTAGGCTAAAAGCTTCTTTTGTTTGTTTGCTTTCTTTTTTATTTTTATTTCTAAAATGTTTACTGTTATTCTGTTACAGTTGTCCTAATTTTTCTACCTTTGTCTTCCTTCCCTCCTCGCTCAACTCCCACTCCTGCAGTCAATCCCCACACAATTGTCCATGTCCATGGGTCATTCATAAATGTTCTTTGATTAGTCCCTTCCCCTTATTTCCACCATTATCTCTCTCCCCCCTCACCTCTGGTCACTGTCAGTCTGTTCCATGTTTTCATACCTCTGGCTCTATTTTGCTCTTTAGTTTATTTTGTTCATTAGATTTCTCTTATAGGTGAGATTATATAATATTTGTCTTTCACCTATTGGCTTATTTCACTTAGAATAATACTCTCCAGTTCCATCCATGCTGTCACAAGAGGGAGGACTTCCTTCTTTCTTTCTGCTGTATAGTATTCGGTGTTGTAAATGTACCACAGTTTTTTGACCCACTCATTTACTGATGGTGGCTGTGGTGGAAAACAGTATGGCATTTCCTAAAAAAACTAAGACTGGACCTACCTTTTGACCCAATGATTCCACTGCTGGGGATATACGCTAAGAATCCTGAATCAGCAGTTCAAAAAACTTATGTACCCCTATGTTTGTAGCAACACTATTTATAATAGCCAAGTGCTAGAAACATCCTAAGTACCCATCAGTAAATGAGTGGATCAAAAAACTGTGATACTAAAAGTTTCTATTGAATTACTGTGTTTAAAACTCACTCTATCCCTCTGACGTCAGTAATGTCATTATACTCATGTAATTTAACCTGAGAAGAAAACCCCACACAAGCATATGTTGCTTTATTTTATCTTCTCATATCCTCATAGTAAGATTAAACATTTAGAACAGACCTCTCTGTGCAATAACATGTGGCCACTGGAAACCCCTGGCCTGCATTTGTACTTGGCCAGCAATGGCTCCCAAGGGCCCAAAGAGTTAAAGTTTTGACTGGAATTTCTCCTGAGGCTGTGGTGAAACTCCTTCCAAGGCAGGGGGGGATCACTAGCTGCTTTGGAGGAGCTCAGCACCACTTGATATTCAACAACCACTTGAGTCAAATATAAAATTGTATTTATCACTGATGGACTCAATTAGAGGATTCAAATTTGTGGTTATCCTATAACATTGTAAACTAATACATTGTTTATCTAGCATTGATTGGGTTCCTATGCATATGTATTTTCAGAGTGTGCTGCCCTCCACTCCCTGGATCGGAATTAAACCAGTTTTGCAAACTCAAAAAAAAGAAAAAAAGCCTAAACGTTTTTCTTGCACAATATTCCCATTAATAACTTATCCATGCAGATTACAAGTATATTATTTAGCAAATTTCATCAATGGATATTAAAACCAAGTCTGCCTTTTAGTAACGTAAAATAAATCAATCTCTTCTCATTTGATTATGGCTTAGTAACTAAATTTTAATTTTCTATGTAATAAAAACTTTCAAAGTTTCATGTATTTAAATTTTAGGACTCCGAATGCCATTTAAATAAGTTTCTTAAGAAATCAGAACCTAAAGTTGGTAAAATACTAGAAATAATTTCATTTGGAGTCCAAAGTAAACCATTTCCATCCAGTTAGGCCGTTATTAAAATGGTCATGTTTGTTCTCTTTTAGTCTACTAATGCGGTGACCTGTATTAATTAATTCTTTAAAAAATTTTTTTATTGTTGTTCAGTTACAGTTGTCCCCATTTTCTCCCCATAGCTCTCCCCTGCCCTGCCCACCCTCCTATATTCAATCCTCACCCTGCCCCCATTGTCCTTGTCCATGAGTCCTTTATATACATGTTCCTCGACTTGACCCTTCCCCTTCTTTCCCCATTACCCTCCCATCTGGTCACTGTCAGTTTGTTCTTTATTTCCAAGTCTTCGGTTATATTTTGCTTGCTTGTTTGTTTTGTTGATTAAGTTCCACTTATAGGTGAGATCATATGGTATTTGTCTTTCACTGACTGGCTTATTTCACTGAGCATAATATTCTCCAGTTCCATTCATGCTGTTGCAAAGGGTAGGAGTTCCCTCTTTCTTTCTGTATTCCGTTGTGTAAAATACCACAGTTTTTTGATCCACTTATTTACTGATGGACATTTAGGCTGTTTCCAGCACTTGGCTATTGTAAATAGTGCTGCTATGAACATTGGGGTGCATAGGTTCTTTTGAAGTGATGTTTCAGAATTCTTAGGGTATAGTCCCAGCAGTGGAATGACCAGGTCAAAAGACAGCTTCAAATACCAAACCATTCTTGTACTACATGATGAACTTCACATAGTCATGACATATTATTTTTTACATATTGTTAGATTTGGGCTGTTAGGAACCTTCCATCTATGTTCACAGGGAGTGTTATTTTAATAAGGTTTTCTTTTAAATATATTTGTATCATTAATTCTGACCTCACAAAATGAATTAGAAAATGTTTTCTTTCCATCTGTTTTCTAGACATGTTTCCATAAGATTGGTACTATTTCTTCTCCAAATGTCTGGTAGAATCTCCAGTGAAGCCATCTGGACCTAGCATTTTCTTTGTGGGAAGATTTTGAATTAAAATTCAATTTCTTTAATAAATATGGGAATATTCAGAGCATCTATTTTTTTCTTGAGTGATCTTTGGCAGTTAACGTCTTTCTAGGATCTTGTCTATTTCATCAGTGTTGTCAAATTAAAGGTCATAGAGTTGATAGGTTTTTCTTTTTATCTTTTTAAAGCTGTAGAATCTGCAATGATAGCCTCTTTCATTGCTGCTGTTTATAATTTATGTCTTTTTATGAGTTTTAGGAAGGCCATATAATACAAAGTTAATATGTAAAAATTAATTGTATTTCTAAGTGCTAGTGATGTACAATTGGAAATTGAAATAAACAATATCACTTAAAGTATCACAAAACTATGAAATACTTAGGTATAAATTGAGCATATTTGTGTGCTGTGTACTGGAAACTTATTAAAAAAAAAGCTCCCCAAAATTCAAAATAAATGTATATATACACCATATTTATAGATTAGAAGAAATTGAACTTTATTAAAATTACGGATTTTTCCTTGAAATTCTGTTATTTGGAAAACACTAATAAGAAAGTTGAAAGAAAAGCTTCACACTGGGAGAAAATATTTACATATCAAATATTTCATTATGTCCCTGGCTGGTGTGGCTCAGTTGGTTGGAGCATCATCCTGTAAACCAAAAGACTGCAGGTTCAATTTCCAATCAGGACACATGCCTGGGTTGTGGGTTTGGTCCCCAGTCGGGACACATATGAGAGGCCATCAATTCATTGATGTGTCTCTTTCAGATTGATGTTTCTCTCCCTGCTCTTCCCTTCCACTCTCTCTAAAATCAATGGGAATGTCCTCAGGGAGGATGAAAAAAACCTCAATATGGACTTGTATCCGGAAACAAATATATATGTATATATTTCTGAATATATGTATCCTCTCAAAACTCATAACAGGAAAACAAACAACCTAATAAAAAGATGGGCAAAGGATTGCACAGGCACCACCACACGAGTGGCAAATGAGCACATGAAAATTGTTTAACATTAATTAAAACCACAAGGATGAGGTATCATTATATACTAAATAAAATGGCTAGAATAAAATGACTAAAATCAAATGAAAAAAAATACAAGTGCAGGGCCAAAGGCAAATAGTAGAAAATTTCATATATTGACAATGGGAATACCAAGTGGTATAGCCACTTTGCAAAACAGTTTGATAGTTTCTTATTAAGTGAAATATCCTTTTACCATATAAGCAAGCATTCCCATATTTGCCCAAATAAATGATAACCTTATATACACAAAACTTATATGTAAATGTATATAGCAACTTTATTCACAATACATCAAAACTAAAAATAACTGAAAAATCTATCGCTTGTGGATAAACAAACTGAGGTACATGCATACAATGGAATACTATTCAGCAATACTACTGATAAAATAACTTGGGTGAACATTATACTAGGGAAAGATGTCACAGGCTGGATGATTGCATTTCTATAACTCGTTGGAAACAAAAGAGAATTATTGAGGCATAAAACTGATCAGTTATTACCAAAAACTGGCAGTGGGGAAAGAAGAAGACTGTAGAAGGGTCCCAGGAAAATATAGGAAAATACTTTGGGATAATAGGCCTGTTCTTTATCTTGTTGATGGTATTGGTTACACAACTATATACACTTGCCCAAACTCAAAGAACTGTACACTAAAAAGAATAAATGCTACTATATGTAAGTTATAGCAAAACAAATATGGAACAAAAATATTTAAAGGAATTCCTTACAGTTGTACCTTTTTATAAGAGACTACACTGAAAATTTGAGGCCAGAACTGTATTTTATCAGTAAGAAAATAATTCAGAGGAAATCTGCATCAACAGTCGTAAGCAGGAGCCTGCCCTCTGTGTCCAGCCCACACTGCATCCTCCTAGGCCAAGGAAATGGTGGGGAGAGGATGAGTGGGGACACAAATTATCACCACTTTAAATTTGACAAGCACACATCCTGCTTACAAGAGGGACCGTCTGGCATGGTGAGTGGCTGTATCAACTTTTCAATTTCCAAGTACAAAAATGAATGAAATACTTATTTTTTCAAAGTTCTGTGTAGGCAAGAATAAGTTTTTCCTCATTACTAAGATTATAGTTGTTGGTTAAAAAGGCATTTTTGTGTAAGGCAAATTCAAGGAGCAATTTGATTACTAAATTTGAGAATGAAACATCATACCATTTTGTAAAATAATGACTCAAATATGTATTTGGAAATATTTTTTGCATTTCCAAAGAATTTATAAAAGTTCTAATTTTCTCTCAGGGAGAAACATATAACCTAGAAACACAAGAATAAAATAACACAGCTGTGTTCTCACTATCCCACTGAGTCTAAAACATGATCAATATGACTTGTTCGATTATAGATCATAAAGGCTGCCAGGGACTGCTATTGACAGCACCTTGGATGAACTGATGGCTTCATATACCAGACTGCAAACACTAGTTCTCTGGCTTAAATATATTTACATAAACAAAACTAATATGAAAAGAAACACCCTAACAGTAATAACTTCTAATTACTGAAATTGTTGGAATCCTGTAATTTTGGAATCAAATTATTAACTTCAAAACAGCATGCTCTACTGTCCTGATTTTCCTCTGAGGCAGGTTGGCAAGTTATCTGTATGTGTTTTCTGAATCAGAAACCTGCATACATTTGTGGAAATGTGTTCTGAAACCCAGTGCTGCTAAACACAGATGCACACACACACATACAACAGTCTGTAAAGACTGGGCAGGCTACCAAAACTATATGGTAAAAATTGCTTATCTGAATTGTTAATTGGTCTGTGCTTATGTAGCAAATTGAATGTGGATGTACATTGATTTGCTTAAGAGAATAATATTCATATTTTATAGAAATAAGTTAGCCAGGATAGAAAGCCTTTATTTTCTGTAGCTAGTGTTTCCGTGTCTGTTGGAGACTTTGCAATCAGGTAAAAATTTCAGGAGAATTTACCTAAAAGTGTCTTCTCTGGAAGACATCAAAGACTGCTCAAGTGATTTGGGGGCAAAACTAGAAAGTCTTTCTACTGTAAAAAGAAACATAGTTCTAAATTGCCTGAAGAATGTGTAAATTATAAGAATATTGACAGTAGCCATTCTATTGTACTGAATGGATGATTAATCTTAAATGGTACAATTATTATAAAAATAATGATAATGAAAAGTTTTACTGTATGGCAGGTAATATTTTAAGAACTCGGCATTACTTATTCATTTAAATCCCATGACAACCTCGTGAAGCAGTTTCTATTATTATACCTACTTTAGAGATAAGTCAAAACAGGTATAAAGAGCTTAAGACATTTAGCCATTGCCATGGTATTATATACCCAATAACCCTGGTATCTGGGGATTTAAAGCAACAAATACCCAAATTTTCACCCCTTTCACAGTCCAGTTAGTTTCAGTGGGTGTTCCCCATATTCCTTTCCAGGAATCCAGGTCCTCACTTTGGGGTCTCTACCAACCCCAACGTCCTGTGAGTCTTTTGTTGTTAGAGATCCTGCATCAAGAGGGCTGATGAGTGAAGGGTAGAAAGTAGAAAATTGTCTGAATTCTTTCAGGGCCAATTCAGGAAGTGGCAAACACAAATTTCGCCTATATAACTTTGTCTAGAAGCCACATATATGACGTCAACCTAATGGCAAGTCAACTGGGAAATGTCATTGTTTTATTTGCCCAGGAAGAGGAAACAGGATTGGTAAACATTAGCTCTTCTTTGCCACACTCACAAAGCTTGAGATTAGTAAATTCAGGGTTAGAGCTGAGATACTCTGGCTCCACAGTCCCTGACCTTAATCATAATACTCCACCAGGTGGTGAAAGAGATAGGAGATTTAGTATGAATTAATTTTTTATCCTTCTGGAATTTTTCTTACTAATAAATATTTAGACATCTACTTCTTGAATCTATTTCTAAGTTTAAAAAATAGCTTAAATACTTAGGTACCTCAAAGCTGCACACTACTTGTAGACTGTTAACTTACATTTGGTACAAAAGATATACTTACATTTTTATAATGTTCTCCTATACAACTTTGAAAAGGATGTAAAAAATGTTCCTTAAAAATAACAGAAAGTTGTGTGCCTTTTTGGGTGAATCTATCAATTAAATCATATTTAATTTCTGAAATAATAACTATTCTTTAATTAAAAGTGGCACTTTCCTTTAGTAATAATACTGAGGGAAATACGAATCAGATATCACGCTTACATATCTATTTTCTGACTTGCATATTGCATCTTCTTAGATACTAGTCATCTTCCCACTGAGCCTAAGATCCAAAGCAGTGACGTTGCATGAACCAATGATGCGCTTCATAAGAAGTGCTCTATGAAGGCTGGTTCGAGTACAAAATTTATGTTCTGCTTAAATAAGCTTTCTAGCAAAATTATTCTGATGCATTTTTAATTACATACATAATCATTATAGTGTTGCACATAATTAAGCATAAATGACAAACAGTTTAAGTAGATAACATTATAATAATTAGTATTGCTTTCACAGAGTCAAACCAATTTTTAAGTTTTAGTTTTTCATGTTATTAGTTCTTTGTAGCTCTCCATGACCTGTTGGAAGAATGAATATTTACCATTTAACCTGGTATCAGATGCTGTTTAATCACCTTCCTACACCTCTAGGCACAAACACAAATTCTCATAGGAGAGAAATTCAGTAAACCAGAAGTGAAGTTGCCTGTTGTCTCTTTTGCTGTTTTTAACCACCATACCCTTGATACTCAAAACTTTGTATGAGGCCTGGACTTTCATATTCATTTTCCCACATTTTCTGTTATTTCTCCTCAGTTCTCCTCATCACTACCCTCATGCTGTTAACTTTTATCGGTGTGTGTGGGATTGGATTAGAGAGAGCAGAAAGATGGAACCAATAGTCTGGATTTTTCATGTCAGGTTGAGACGGGGGAAAAAGATAGCTGGGCCACAGGAATTAAGTGAAAAAAATAATACATTTAAAGCACTGAGTTAATATGCCTTCCTGAAGGTACAGACTAAATCAGTTCAGTCATATCTCTGCCTGTCTCTATCTATTTTCTCTCTTTATCCTATACCATGTTTAAGCCTTTTTTCTGAGAACCTTTTCTCATTTCCTCTCTCTGTCCCAGCCCCTTAATACATTTACCTTTGTCCTCTCTGCTCCACTGAAACTCTTGTTTAAAAATCTCAATTGAGCCCTGGCCATCATGGCTTAGTTGGTTGGGCACCATCCCACAAAGCGAAAGGCTGCCAGTTTGATTCCCAGTCAGTGCACACACCTGGACTGTGGGCCTGGTTCCCAGTTGGGGTGTGTGCCAGAGACAACCCATCAATTTTCCTTTCCCTTTCTTTCTCCCTCCCTTTCTCTCTCTCTAAAAATATAAATAAATAAAATCTTTTAAGAAATCTTAACTGATGCTGTTAGGAAACCCAGAGCATTTTGTCAGGATTTATCCAAGTATGTTTGCCTAAGGGTTTAACATTTATGCCTCTGCTTACTTTGATAAATTCTTCTTCCCCCTTAGGTTTTCTGAAGCTCTCTGGGTTCTTCCCCAACGTATTTGATTTTCATTGGTTTTCATAGTTAACATCTCTTCTTTCCCTTGCCTCTCACATATAAAATTTCTCTGGATTTTAGTTGTATTATAAATATTCTTTACAAGAGATTATTCTTTCCTCTTTTGACTTCAATTACCAAGCTTCCGTTTGTGACTTCCAGGTTTACACCTCCACTCCAGACTTCTTTTCTTAAATAGACCCATATTCTCAACTTTTTCCTGGCCATTACCTCATCAACATTTTAAACTAAATAGTCAAAGGCAAATTTATTATTTTACCCAAACTTCCAGTTCTCTTATTATTCTTAATTCATCTTATTAGTACTATTAACTTCATGTCATTATACTTTCACCAAGTTTCTGGCCATCCATTCACTATCTATTCAATGTCCTAATTCATGCCTTTTAGATGTCATTTCTTCCTTCACTATTTTTTACTCACCTCTTTCCCTGCTCTTATGTACTTCCAAACAACACAAGTTAGAATATATCACTTCTGTCCTCAATAACTAACAATGACTCCCATTATCAGGACACGATATTCTACTTAATCTAAGACTTAACCCACTTTGCCCTGGTCCCAGACAATTTTAGTCCCATTTCCTACAACATCCAACACTGTGGATTAGTTACATAAGGGTTACTTATCACTGTACTTCTTGTATACTTTCATGTCTTTTTTTCTTTTGTCATGTTATCTGCTTTATCTGGGTTGCAGTCTCATAAATTGTGTCTCCTGAACGCTTCTGATCTTCTAAATTTCAGTTTAAATTTAATTTATTTCACAACTATGTTCCAGATATCTACTCCCAGTTTCAGTCTCTGGATGAATCCTTCTTTTTCCAGTGCAGGCATTTGTATTTTTATTTAGTCCATATGTTTTTTAATGCTATGAGCTATAGCTGTTTAATATCATTTTTTCCGCCTAACCTACCCGCCCACCTGCACACCTGTAGTGTAATCACTGAATCATGTAAAGCAATTTTGTACCCAGCAGAGTGCTTAACATTGACTAGGTTCTCAGTCAGCATTGGACTAAAGTAGCACATGTACGCATGGCAACTTTAGATTGAGTCTACCATAATCAAACAAGGTTTGACAATTCAATTTCCTAACCTGAAGTTGTACATGAACTATCTTTAGGACCCAGTTTAACACCTGAGTGTTAATTCTCGTACTAGAATTAAGCTACTTTACTGTTTTACTAATTCATTTATCCTATAAAATTATAAAGCACTTCCTGTTATCTAACACATTACTAAGCCTAGAATGACAAACAAACAAACAAAAACTATACACCATGGTTCCAACCATTACCAGGCTGTGCAGTGGGAAGTAGAGGGGTTGTTATATAGGTATCAGAGCACAGAGGTACCACAACATAGGCTTTGTTTTTAGAATAACCTTGTTTTGAATTCTAGCTCCATCATATGTTTGCTGTGTAACCTTGGGTTAGTCACCATCAGTGTTCTTATCTGTAAAATGTAAATTACAATAACTGCATGTTTGACTATTGTAGGGTTTCAAAATGATAGCGTATTTAAAGAACTTGACATAGATGTATAATTTGTAGCGACAGCTACCAGCGGGGGAAACCAAAATGTAAATGACTGTCATAATGCAAAGCAAAAATGTCCTAATTTTTAAAGAACCATTTAGTCCATATATTTTATTAATAATGCATTTTTATAAACCAAATTACTACTCTTTGTATGTTATATAAGTACTAACATTTCTATTAGCATAAAATTAGCATTGATCCCAAATCCAAACCTATAATTCAGATATAGTTGATTTGTATATTAGTAAAATTTATATCAAGGAAACAGAAATTGTTACAAGTTTTCAAGGAGAAAATACTTTAATATAAAATATTGGCTATAATTGGAGCAGTAAAAATTAGAAATTGAAGAGGGAACAACTAGCTTTCACATTATGATACTACAGTTAGATCCCAGTCAGAGGGGAAGCTGTGATACTTGTCAAGTTCACCTGTAGCATTTTGATAGACAAAAGAAAAAGATTACAGTTTCAACCCTAGTGTACTTTAAGAGGCTGACAAAAAGAGGATGAGTCCTGCAAAGGAGGCTGTGGAATAGGAGGGAAACCAAGGATGGGGAGCCCTGCAGACAAAGTAATAAATCTGTATCAGGAAACAGTAGTTGCCTGTGTCTAATGCGGCTGATAGGTCAAGTGAGAGGACTGAGGAAAGGCCATTGCACTTACCAGCATCAAGGTCATCGGCAATGTTCACATGAGTATTTCTGTGGAGGAATGGATGTAAAGGATTGATGGAGTCGGCTTACCACAGAAACAGAAGGGTAGAGAGAGGAAATGGGTGTGGAAAATTTATGTTTTGTTACAAAAAGGAATTGGACAATGGTGACTACTAGGGGAAGTGAGGTCCAGGTTCTTTGTTTCTAAGTTGGGGAAAAATAAGGGCATGTTTGATGCTGAGAATGAACTAGTTCAGGGGTCAGAAAACTTTCCTTAAAAGACTAATAAATATTTTAGGGTTTGTGGGCCACGTGTCTTTGAGGCAACATCAGCTATGCCTTTTAGAGTAAAAGCAACCATAGACAATATTTAAACAAAGGGGCATGACTGTGTTCCAGTATAAGTTAATCGATGAAGATTCAAGGCTCTAATTTGTTCTAATATAAATTTGAAAACATGATTATGAGAGCAAGTAGAAAATAGCTGAAATTATGTGCTTGACTAGGTGAGAGGGCATGGAACCTGTTGCCAGAAATTGGGGTTGGGGCTCTGATTATGAGTTCAAACAAGTTTGAAAAACAGAAAAGAAAAGAATATGCAGAGATGGGTAAATATGAAGCACAAATCAGTGGAAAATCTCTTTTGATTGCTTCAGTTTTCTGAGAGAAGTAGGAAGCAAGATTATCTTATGCGAGTGAACATTAGGGAGCAGATTTGGAGTTTTAAGGAGAAAAGATGCATGAAGAAGTCACATGAGAGAATTAAAAAGTAATTGGGGTAAGAAAATAATATAGAAAATGAAATTTCTCATAAAATACCAAATTTTCAGTTTCGAAATATTCTTACCATTCTTTCTCACATTAAATGTTTTATAAATTTTATTATAATTTATATTTTTCTGAAGCAGTAGCTAAAATTGTGGCAAACATCATCATATTTTAAACTATTTAAGTTTTATCTTCAAAACACTTATTTTTCCTGGGTGGGGCAGAGGGTTGTTAATTAATTACTTTAATACCTCTATTTTCAAATAGAAAAATCAGTTACACAGTCTATCCCCATATTTTTCTTGTTTAGCAAATCTTATTCCTGTTAGAAATTGTTTGTGCAATGAGTATGTTCCTGTCACTTTAGGTGTTTCATGCATGTATCATATTAAATCTTAATTTGTTCTGAGGGCTTCCTAACTTTCTCTTTAATGATATATTTGCTCCAAAAGGATTCAGACATAATATATTATGTCCAATATTTTTCTAATATTTTGCCATTAGTGAAAGGTAAATTATTGAAATTGAATATATTCACATTGATTGCTATGAAGGCTACACATGGATTGGTAAATCAAAACAAGCCCTTAAAAGATAAAAAAAATCAATTAATGTGTCAGATAGGGAAGGCATGGCATAACTGGTAAAATCAACCACTGAGGTCACATTTTTCCTCTTGAAATAATTTAATTTACCAGAATTTGAAAGGATTTTGTGACTTTGAATGTATATAATAAGCTAAAAAGTCAAAGATTGAGCAGTTAGACCTGAAATTTTGTTAACAACCTTCAAACAAATTGAAACCAACATATATTAGAGGGAATAGATACTGTTTGTTTTCTCAACCAATCACAGAATCTTTGGAGGATGTACTGACTAAATATTAACAATATTTAAATTTAAACGCTCTACATGTGTGCACAGTTATATAGAGGTAATATTTTTTTTCTTCTACAGAACTGTTGCCCAAGTGCCAGCAGTTGAATTGTCAATATAAATGTGCAGTGGTCAGAAATAGTACAAGGTGTTTCTGTGAGGATGGATTTGAAGTAAAAGAAGATGGAAGAAGCTGTAAAGGTAGGTATGACAGACACCTATTCTTGTGTTTTGTTTTGTTTTTTAACAAAGGCTTAGTGAACAGAACTTTAATGAAGTATCTTTGAATACCTACTATGTGTTCCATACAGTGTTTATATTATTTTCTCTGAGATTTCAAAGTTAGTGCTTCTCCCAAAACCACAAACATAAATATTATAGATATGCACTTATACCAATCATTTTTCAATTCATGTTGCAATAATGTCAAACGTGGAAAAATATCAACAATTGGGAGTACTTTGGTTAATGATTAAAACATTTGATTTAATTATTTTAACTTTCTAATTGTATTGTGCCTATTATATAGCTGCAGGATGATATACATTTGTTATTACAAAGTTAATACTAGTCATATTGTTTTTTTTTTAATTTGTGCATTGGTAAATCTTACAATGGCATTTACCACAACAATAATGATGAACATAAAATATTTATATTTTTGATGTCTTAATTTTTGTTTTTGTGAATACTCCAGAACAAATCTTTACTCTCTGAAATGACACCACATTGCCATGCTGAGCAATTCTAGGAGATATATATATACATATATATATATGTGTGTGCGTGTATAAAATTTATTTATTTATTTATATATGTTTATTTATATATACTTAGATATAATGGCCACAATATAAACTTTACATTATTATATGTTATTTAGAATCTATATATAGAAAACATAAAATATAGAATATATATATATAATTAAGGAATATCTGCAATGCCAGAGATACTGATAAACAGAATATTTTCCAAAGAAATTGGTGCTTTAAAGATTACTTTAAACTTTTGCTTCAGTGTTATAACTTTTATCTTAAAACAGGATCTTATTTTTCTTTTTTTATTGTTGTTCAGTTACAGTTGTCCCCATTTTTTCCCCTACTACTCTAGATCCTTTAGACAGAATATTGTTCAAAATCCTAATTACAAAATTGAGCTAAGTTTTTACTCTGAGAAATTAAGTGACTTGGACTAAAACTCAGGTCTATAGAACCTATTAATTCTTAATCTGAGGAGGCTCATTGCTCTTTAATGAACATTTGGGCCTTGAATTTGTCATTTGCTGTTTGTTTTGTGCATTATACAAATGTTGTAGAAACATTTATTATTAAATGTCTACCAGACCTATAAGATGCATAACCTGACTACATGAGGACCAAACTAATATATTTATTTGACTCACATTATTTTTAAACTAACACTTACAAATCATAAGATTGCACACAAATGGTCAGATTTTGAGAAAAAAAAATCAGATCTGGCAAAACTAGACATAGACCCCTTATAGTCACAGAATTCAGCCAAATGCAAATAGTACCTCTAGACATACATAGAATTTTTAGTTCAAAGCAGCAGTGTTCACTCACATGGGACAGGCTAACAAATCTGTACTGCAACCTTCTTATTCTGTTGCTGTACCCGGCTCCTCCAGGAGTCAGAATTTTCATCTCTTTTTGTGTGGACCTCTTTCTCCTAAATCTCTTAATTAAATCCATAAAGGGGACCATAATCAATTTCCTCTGTTGAACATAAATAAGATATTACACAGCACTAATTATGGAAGGCCACCAGTGGAAGAAAAGTTCTTTTTACTGTCTCTGTACTCTCGAATGGCCAGATCTGAATATCATTTATACTTTCCAGAAGCCAAATTTCCAGGATATTTTCTATTTTTGTATTATATTTTATTGATTATGCTCTTACAGTTGTCCTGATTTTCCCCCTTTGACTCCCTCCACCCAGCAACCCCACTCCCTCAGGCAATCCCCACACCATTGTCCATGTCCATAGGTCATGCATCTAAGCTCTTTGGCTACTCCATTCCTATATTATACTTTACATCCCCATGGCTATTCTGCAACTACCTATTTGTACTTCTTAATCACCTCACTTCTTCACCCATTCATCCACTCTGTTACTACATCCTTACTGTTCTTATAAGTGTGTCCTTTGTGTCTGACTGGGTCTTTTTTTATGCTACTGAGGTCCTCACTAAGTCCCTTGAGCATCCTCATAACCAGTGTTTTGAACTCTGCATCTGATAGATTGCTTATCTCCGTTTCATTTAGCTCTTTATCTGGAGTTTTGATCTGTTCCTTCAGTTGAGCTCAGTTTCTTTGTCTCCTTTTTTGGAAGCCTCCCTGCATTTGTTTCTATGTATTAGGTAGAGCTGCTTTAGCTTCATGTTTTGGTAGTGTGGCCTAATATAGTAGGTGCCTTGTAGGGTCCAGTGGTACAGCCTCAGCTGTCACCCAAGGTGGTTACTTGAGCTGCACCCTTTATGTAGGCTGAGTATACCCTTCCCTAGTAGTTGAGCCTTGATTGCTTTTGGCAGGTCAATTGGAGATATTTACTCAGGCCAGTCAGCTGCAAGAACTGGCTGTGACCACTGACCACCAATCTTCACCCTCCGTGGAAGATCAGCTGTGCAGAGGCAGGGTGGTGGTGCTCTGATGCGTTCTATAGCTGTCCACTGGGTGGATTGGCCCTGGGGTTTCCCAGGTGGTGCAGGCCAAGTTTAGCCCCAGCCTGTATTTGTCCCAGGACCACTCTGCATGAGGTATAAAGCAGTCTGAGATGGCTGCTACTTGTGCTGGGCTTGGAGACTCCCAGGTGAAGCCAAGCTGTGAATCTAAGTTGGCTGCTGCTAGTGCCAGGCCTGGGATTCACTGAAGCCAGCTGTTGCTTCCTTGATAGGATTCAGGAAGTGGTAAAACGTGAGCCAAGACATATAGAAAAGCAGCTTGGGTGAGCCCGTGTGTTAGGTAGGGCAGAGTGTCTGGGGATCTCCAAGATCAAACAAGGTCAAACAGTGTTAGCCAGGTTGATGGAGTCCCAGCTATGGTACCAGCTTGCTGGCTCTGTGGAAGGAGGGTTTAGAAAAGGATAATGGCCTCTGCTCGCCTTGATGCCAGACACTTGGTGCCTTTCAAACTGCTAACCCAGTGCTGGAGCTCCGAGGGAGTGAGTCTGACTAGGTGAGCCTGTGGGTTCTTTAAGAGGAACTGCTTGGGGCTCCAGAAATTTCTTCTGCCAACTCAATCCCCACTGCTTTTTGCCACCAGAAGCTGTGGGGACTTACTGTCCTGGAACTGGAACCCTGGCTTAGGGAGCCTGGAGTGGGGCTGGGACTCCTCGCTTCTGAGATATCCCTTCCGAATTGTTATTCACCACATGCCAGTGTGGGACCAGCCCATTCTGTATCTGTGCCCCTCCTGCCAGTCTGGACGGATGTGGCTTGTTTAACTCCATCATTGTCAGATTTCCAGTCAACTCGGCTTCCAAGGGTTCTGAGTGACGGTTGTTCTATATTTTAGTTGTAATTTTGATGTGATTGTGTGAAGAGCTGAGCCATGTCTGCCTATGCTGCCATCTTGCATGGAATTCTCAGATATTTCCTGTTCTTAAAGGGAGAAAGAAGTAGTCAGCATTGCAACTGATGGCATGCCTATTCCTTTGTAGCCAGTTTTGAACAGTTTATATCAATGTCATAGCAATGCATTCTGGCTAAGGAGAAAGAACAAAAGAAATCATTAACCATATTGCTCTCCTGGACAATATAATATCAGAAAAGCTAAAATAAGAACCAATGATATTAAAGTTGAAACGTATGTGAAAATAGATAAGAATCATTTCTGCCCGTATGGACTGGACTTTACCAAATATAAGATTTGGTTTATTTTTTATTGCTGTAGACTTAGCTCCAAACACTATTCTTTCTATCCCCAAAGGCACTTACTTCAAACAAACCATCCACAAATGCAGGTTGGTTAGTATATAAAGCTAAAGAAATCTGAGAAAAATACAAATTAATGCCACCCAAATGCACTGTTGTCTAAAATGGCATCTTAGCTTCTCACTAATCTTTTTGCTTTTCCTTAGTAAATGTCTTTCTTGGCTTTTCTTTGGTGGGAGGAAGGGGGCATCAAAGGGTAGGACTGAGAGTTCCCCCCTTTATCATCTGTTTGGTTTTTCAGTGACTCACCCTCATCCTGACATTATCTAGTATTTCCACGCTGAGTGACCTCATTAGCCGAGACTCAGTGTATTCCAAAGGGTCTCATTATCAGTAACAAAGGGCACTCCTATTGCGCAGAAAACTGCAAGGGTTTGAGGAACTGAGGACCAAAACCAATTATATATTTTATTATACCACAGCAGTTTGATCCAGTTCACACAAGCCTCAGCAGCCATCTTGTTAGTGTCTCTCTCTTCTTCCTTTTCCTGTCTCTTTCCCTCATCCCCCTCCTCCAAAATTGTTTCCAGGAGTCCCAACTTCTCTTCAAATTCAGTGTTTCCAAGCTCCAATGAGGAAACTCAATTAATAGACCAAAGGTTGTATCATCTATTCCATTTAGGGACTGAATAAAACAAAAGCACATTCCAGTTAAGTAGATCTACCTGCCATTTACAGCAGTGTTCCCTTTTCACCATCCCAGTCACCATGTCACTAAACAGTGTCCTAACTGCCAAAACCTAATGACAATGTCAATATCTACATTACTGGAATTCTTCACTGTGTAGAGCACAATGATATTGTTGAAACACTCACCTTTCCTAACTCCTTACATTTCTCGTGAAGTCTCTTTCAGAGAAGGCTGCCGGACTTCTCTTTCTTGCCTGCCCATTCAATATTGGTGTCCTGCAGTATTTTGCTCTAGCCAAGCTTTTCTCACTTCCCCCTTCTTTTTCTTTGGGATCTAATCCTCTGCTATTTTTTTTTGTTTGTTTGCTTGTTTTGTGTTGCTTTTGCTTTTAATCTGTTACCCATATGCTATTGACTCTCAAATTCTCTAAGACAGATTTCACCCATCTTGCCAGTCTTGTATTTCCAGCTACTCGTTAGTCATTTACTCAAGAATTTCTTTAAGATTTCTCAAATACAACACATCCAAACCACATTCTCTTTCCTTCCATGATATCTTCACTCAAATCCATACTTCATATAAAATGGAACCACCATTTAATTCCGTCATATCCAATTAATCTTCACATGTTATCGATTCTATTTCTTAACATATTTGAGTCCATTCCTTTTTTCATTTCCATTGCCAATGACTTAGTTCAAAATCTAAAGACTTCAAAACATAATTTCTTGTGTGAAGTGAACAGATGACTAGTTTTTCAGGACCTCTCCTTTACATTCACTAATCCATTTTTTGTGTTTTAGTTTGAACATACAAAGTTGGTCATATAGCTCATCTAATTAGTGTTTCCCAGTGCCTAGGTATAATGTACAACCCTTTAGTTTAGCATACAAATAACTTCCTTATCTGCACCTAAAGCTGCTTTTCCCATGTCATTTCCTACCACTTCATCACACAACCTTACTCCTCTTGACTCTTTTATACATCTTTGAAATCCCCACATTCTAATGCCTTTTTGTGTGCTATTTTGTTAAACTGGAATGTCCCATTTCACTTCATCCCTTTTTACTCAGTATGAGGAAAAATACAAGTTATTCTTTAAACTCAGCTCAATATGCAGACTCTACTTAACACTCTCCCTGTAATCCCAAGGAGTTTCACTTACTTTTCTATGTCTCTGTCATGATGGAGTATACCTCTATTATCAGGAAATCCATAGAATCAAAATCACATTTAACTAGGCTCATTTTGCTTAAGGGTAGGAACCATGCTGCATCAATTTTGATTTCTTCTGAATTAGTATAGTGCTTGGCACACAGAACAGACTGAATATACATATTAGTCTAAATTATCAACTGACAGTATTTTTTTTTACCTGATTGGCTCAGAATCATTAAATACTTGCTGTTTATAGAGATTCGAACAAGTTGCTATGGGAAGGAAGTATAGGTAGGAGGAGTGAAGAGTAGAATGAGGACCATAAATGTTAAAATAAAGTTTAATTAAGATGACATTTTTCATTTTAACAAGTACTTAATATTTTTTATTTTTAAAAATTTAATCTTTATTTTATTTTTTCCCATTACCATTTAGTCCCCTTATATCCCCTTCCCCCAGTCATCACTGCACTGTTGTCCATGTCCATGAGCCCTTTTTCCTTTTGCTCAATTCCCCCACCCCCTCAGTCCCCACTCCAACTAGCTCTCATCCTGCTCTCCATCTGAGTTTGCATAGCTTGATTCAGAACTCTTCTTTAATAGTTTATTGAAAACCATGTTATTAGACTAATTCTTTGTTAAAATAATAAAAAAGTCAGGATCATAAACACTAGAATTACTCAAAAAATATTCATTGTAGTATATCTGATACCTTTGCAAAACTATCGAAAGACTTCTAGCTTGCCCATCAAAAATGTAAATAAACACTCTTTTAAAATAGAAGGTAACATTAAGTTTGATTTTGTATCTCTGTAACTATTAAAACAACAATGAAATAGCGTATTTTAAAATTTTGTCTTATTTATTACTATTTCAGTCATTGTGGTTTTGAAAAGACTTGGAGTTGGTCCTTTTAAAAAAAAACAATAGTCTATTTCCAAAGTAAGAAAAAAATGCTTTCTTCAAGGGAAAATATGGCCGACAATAGATTTACTTAGAAATGATGCCTGCCTTCCTTTCAGATCTAGATGAATGTGCCATCTACGGCACATGCAGCCAGACCTGCGTGAATACGTATGGGTCCTATGCTTGCAGTTGTGTGGAGGGCTACCTAATGCAGCCAGACAGCAGATCTTGCAAAGCCAAACATGGTAAGTTATTTACTTTTTGTCCTTTCAGAACTTATTTCCTTGTTGAAGTTCTTTTTCATTAGAAATGTGATAGAGTGATATGGACATTGAAAAAATAGATTTTTGTTTTATTTTAATTCATTGGTCCACACTTAGAAACCCAGAGCAGTTTTTCAGTTGTCAGGGATCATTATATAACTCAGGATTACAGGAAGTTTCTAATTAGCAAAAGTCTGTTCAAAGGGAATAGATTGATTGATTTGAATTGCTCAGCCTTCCCCTGGACTAGGCTGTAAGTTCCTAACTGGTGCCTGTTTCCCCTCCAAAATTTATACTCCATATGATAGTTCACGTGATCTGCCAAAATATATACTAGGCCATGTCACCTAACCCTCTTACCTAAAGATCTCCCCTTAACTTTCACTCACCATGCGAATAAAATACTAACTCCTCCCGGGATCTATAAGGGCCTGATGGTCTGTCCAGTCTCCTCTCCCACTACTCTCCTTTCATCACACACCAGTCACACTGGTTTCCTGGTCCTTCTTCAACCACACTGCTCTTTCCACTTACTGTTTCATCTGCCTGCAGTGCTTTTCCCTGTGATATTCACATTCTCGTCGTTCAAGTTTTGACTAAAATGGCAGTATTCAGAACGGCCTTCTCTGACCGTTCTATTTAATGGTATATACCCTCTTTATCACTGTCTCATTTCCCAATTTAATTTAATTGTGCATACCTATGCTATCACTACGTGGTTTTTTAGTTTTATTTTCTTAAAAGAAAATGAATTTTAAGAACTAATTTATGTATTAGTTTTACATCCTATTTCCCCAGAATAATGTAGCATTAGACTATAGAACTTGTTTGTTTTGTTTGTTGTTATTTACTAAGTTTTGTCATTGCCTGGAACATATAGGTTCTCAATATTTGCGGATGGAAGGAAGGAGGCAGGGAAGGAATAAAATGAACTTTTCTTTCTGATTAGAATTACTAAAATGAGTGTTCTACTCTTCAGTGTTTGAATTTCATGTTTCAAAACTGTCTTTCTTTTACCTCTTACCTGCAAATAAAGCCTAAAGTTTTTACACAGTGTTCAGCCTACAGTAAACACTCAGTGAGTATTGTTGATTTTCTAGTGAAATATCCTTTAGATGTGATGGTAACAATAGGGTAATGTTATTATTATTATTTTTGTGTGTGTGAGCTGAATTAACTTTGGAATAACATAGGAAGGTGTTATACATCATATTTCATCTGACTTCTTCTGACTTCCCCCCCAAATCTGTTTTCATTTCACACATTTTCAAATTACGGTGTTTTGATAAATTAATGAATGTCCTCACACTTCATTTATTAGCAACTGGAAAATTAGGTGTGGGGTGGGATTCTCTTTTTCAAATCCAGGTTGAGAAAAGCTTTGGATTTATCCAGCAAACTGCTGCCGCTGTCCTCCTTTACAATATAAACCCATGTTATAATTTTAATGGTTTCACCGAGATAGTGTGTTTAATTATTTACAAAACATATTTGGATACAAAATTGCAAAGACAGAGACTCTTTTACTTCTTAGTTTATTTCTTTGAATTACTGACTTTGCTTATGAAACCCTATTTATTTTTCAGGGGCAATCCTTGAGAAAAATTAGGTCAGGTTTTATGTTTCTCTTTGCCCACCACTGAGAATTCTGATTTTAAATATTGATGGAGTAAGGAAGGAGAAGGCTTGTTCTTTGCTGTTTCTATTGATCCACACAATATTGCTGTGGATACACAGGAAGAGTGTAATGTAATAAACTCTATACGAAGAGACACCTTCTCTCTTTCTACATGGAGAAGGTTTCTGATAATAACAGGGTGTAACCAGAGAGGCTTGGTACATGATAATGCAATGCTGCTTCCAGGAGATTTGGTAACTCTAGGATATATAAATGTCTTCACTTCTAGGTGGTTGGCTTGATGACAATATTGGCCCACAGAGTTTGAAAAATACAGTTTCCATGGGAAGTTTTCTGTGGTTTGTAGTTTTACGAAAATGAATTGCAAGTAATAAAGCAAATGGGCACAAATCTATAACATATACTGACTAATTCTAAAGGTCAAATGGATATTTGAACCACTGTATTTGTATAATTCAAAAGGAAAACTATCAGTTTTGTTTTGGTTTTCTCATATGCATAACAAGTGAGCCAGAAGGTATATTTGGCTTTAGTTTTATGTCCAATTATATTTCTTTCATCAGCTTTAAAATTATGACAGTTTTATCATACTGTGGTGTTGCTGTGACCGATGGGTGCTAGGAAAGTTACAAATTAAATTACATTTGTCATAAGTCTTTGTCATTTCACCTTTCTGTTACCGGGCTGCTTAGATTTGCCTCTGTATTTTTTTCTTCCTCTATAATTCTATTTCATTGGACTCTAGATCCTGACTTTCCTCCAAGTCCAGCCAGAGTTCCAGGGTCCTCAGAAACCGCGAGTGTGGGAGGCTAGAGAAGGTTAGAACGAGCTGACTCAAGACAGTGGTTGTGTGTAAAAGATTTCTAGGCTTTGGAAATGAAGAACAATAGAAAAAATAGCAAGCCCAAAGGATACAATGGGAAGCCGGAAGTAGACTCCGGAGGAGGGTTCTGCAAAGGCCTTACTAGATGGTGGGAAAATCGAAGTTCCTGGGAGAAGGAGCCTCGTATGTGAAGCGGGAGAGAGGCAGGGCCAGGGGGCTGGGAAGCCGCTTGTGTAGCGGTGATGAACTAGCTCACAGACTGGTATCTTGGTTGCTCCCCAACTATCCAACCCGAAGCTTGATGTGCCCATTGATAGTAATTAGGTAAATTAATCTAAGTTAATTATCTCTCCTTTGTAATATAATGCCTGAATCCAAATAAAATTCATAAGACCTAAGAGCACCTTTAAGAACTAACTCTGACAGGGGGAGGGACTTTAGGTTCCATAGTAGATGAGGGAAGAGATTACTGTTAGGCAGGACACACTTCACTTTCTGTTAATTTATGCAACGCGGACAAATTATTTTCTTTTCTACACTTAGTATTATTGACCCAACTACTGAAATATAGAACCAATCATTTCAGATTTGGGAGGAACTTCTAAAGTAACCTAGTCCAACTATCCATTTGATATTGAAATAAGTAGTTTCCAAATGGGAGAAAGTCTACAATGTACATTAAAAATAACTTTAACTTAAATATGCATACTTGATAGTACAATGTAGGGGGAGATATACAAGAAAATGAATGTCATGATGGAGTGTTTATTGATTTGAATCGAACACACAGTAAAAGCTAGTAATTTTTTAATTAAACATTAGGACTTTTCATTTAAAAAAAAAAACTGTTTTAAAATTAACAACCAAAACATCTATAAGTATCTAGTGAAACTTTCTGTATATTTTTACATTTTTTTGAGATTAAAATTCTGGTAACCTGGCAAATATGAAAATAAAAAGTTTTTTATTTTGAAATTTAACTTCCTTTCTTTTAACTGATTTAAATTTATTTAGATGCAGAAATATGTGTCGAATGTGAGTACCCAGGCCTGAGAATGGGCTCATGTAGAATTGGTAAGAGTGAAAGTATCAACCAAAGGTGGTTAATTCAGGAACTGTTTGCATTTTTATTTCTGACAAATTCAGGCTCATTGGACTGTATTTTTCAGTGTTGCAACCACTTGCTGACATCGGGCACTTACCCGAGCATACGGTTCCATGAAATCAACATGGCTCTGCTGATTGCATGACAGCAGTAGCAGAATAAAGAACCGTAAATAACTGTATGCTCATCAGGGTAGAGGCACTGCATTAAATGGTACCAGGAGAGAGAGTGTACCTCTTTGCCATGAAACAACTAGAGCAGTGAGAGAGGAGAGTCCATGAAAAATAACTCTGAGATTCTATTACAGCTTATACTTTGCTGTTCACTGACTGGGGGAAAGGGAAGAGTGTTAGATATTTAGGCATTGGACCTCTTTGTTGAAAGAAATGCAAATCGTAATCTCTATAATCCACAGAAGTGTATTTCTAGCCAGTGTTAGAAAACGTTTTTATTCCACTTGCTGTTTTCATTACCACAATTCTCAAAAATAAAAAAAAGAGAGAAAGAAGTAACACAAAATATAATTTTCTATGGCTCATACATCTAACCTCTAACTCTGTTATTATCGGTTATTTTCTTTTGGAATTTCAAGGAATCATTCATGGTTTTTCTACCAGGGCTGGTTCCGCTTATGGGAAGAATTGGCAGGTGCCTGTATAGTGAGGGAATAGTTTCTGCTCAGAGTATCAGAGTCTCTCAGCCATTTATAATGCTTGAAATTCAGTTATTGAAATATAATTTCCTTGCTTTTTTCTTTTTCCTTTTTAAAAGAAGCACCCTATATTAAAATGCAAGTGACCTTAGGAAGGGCAACATTAAAAGTTGTAACCTTGATAACTTATTATCAGATCTGTTTAGTATACCATCTGGCTAAATATGGCTTCCTGCAGAATGATATGTGATTATGTCTTGACACATGAAGATTTATTACTCAGAGTTTTTATTATCTTTAGGTAGTCCAAAGGTCTAGTTGCTGCACAATTTGTCATTTTGTTGAGGCATGGCTGTGAATGGTGCTTGACTACGTGATGTTACATACATGAGAAACTCTGAGCTAGGCGGGAGCCCAGTGGACCAGCATCAGCAGAGTAATTCAGATTTGTTATTATTTACTCAGTCCCATATGCATGGTGGAAATTATGTACACTGCAATAAATGATAAGTGGCAGAGATATAGTTCCGTGCCAGGAAACAGCACATGCTTAGTAAATATTTGTTGGGTGCTTCAAGTAATTTCCTTCCTAAACATTCAGGAAGCAGTGGAAGGGTGCTGGGATACCAGGGATCAATTAAATAAAAGTCAAATTGCTGGAATAGATTCAAAGGACAATGGGGCATTTTGTCAGTTTTTTTCCTGTTATTCAGGGCTCATGCTGCCTTTGTTACAGTATTGATGTCAAGGAGTGGTCTGGGGAGTCTGCATAATCTTCATGAAGGTGTGCCTGCTTCTCCAAGGTTCTACTCAGATAAACACACAATTCCAGTGTGCTTGCTGCGCAAGGGTAGCTGAAGACAAGCTGTCCCTCCTGCAGTCAGGCAGCACTGCCCAAGCCACTGCCCTGTAGAAATACCAGGGCTTTGCAACCTGCCTTTGAAAACCTGGCCTGGCCATTGAACATATTTCTCTCTCTCTCTCTCTCTCTCTCTCTCTCTCTTTTTTTTTAAATATTCTGACCCTAAATCTTCTCTGGTCGTTTGCTCAGTTGGAAATCACATTTCATGACGAGGTAGGGCAAGATTTTCTGGTGTAATTTTCATTACTTAAATTAAACATCACACTTTTTTTTTCCTAGTCAAACATTGTTAATGAGTATGCCAGTGTTTGGGTATAATGTTCTTTGTGGTTTGTATTTGTTTGTCTTTTTGCTAGAGAAAATCACTTTCACAGTCTAGTACCCTCCTTGGCTTCTTGAATCTTTTTTCCAACAAAAAAATTGCAAGATTGATAATGGTGAACAAAACTGTGGTGTTTTATGTGTAATGACACCTTTGGTTTATCCGTAGTCAAAGAAAATGTGAGATGTAGAAAAACTGCGTGTCTTCCATTTTCTTTACCACTTAACATTTTAACTGCAATCTAGCTGAGGACTGCTTTGTCTGGGTATAAAGAATTATATGGCCACATGTATGGGACCTAGCTTTGACGATTGATAAACTTTATTTTTACAAATGGCACAATACACAGGTACAAATTTCTATCAAGCCATTTAATTTTTTGGGGGGGTAGAATAGCTACTGAGCTACTAATTAAATCCTCAATTTTAAATGTGTGATAGATAATATGCTCTATAATTGACTCCCTTTGTCTTTAAATTGGGCAAATATCATGAATAATAAACAAAAATGAGGCATATTTATATTTATAGAAAGTGTAAGGGGTTTAATTTTAAGATGAGGCAAGAATATACATATGTATGTAGCTTTTCTATTGTTTTTGGGAACAGTAGATGTATATAACTATTAAAATCCCAAGGGGGAGGGAAAACAACTTAAAACCTGAGAAAAAGAAAAAAATTGTACTTTCAAATAAGAAAAAAGTGTTTTCAGAGGGCCTTCAAAGCATCCTGGTATCAATTTCAATCAACAAGGTAATAACAGCAGTTAGAGTATTAACCTTGGCATTCTTTTCTCTAGAGTCCATCTTGCCCTTGATTTTGATGACTAATATTCTACGTATTCTCTCTAGTCAAGCTGCTTAGAGTTATTTTAGTCCTGAGAAGAGAAAATTTGTTGTATTGATTGCATTTTTAAATGTGTTGTTAGCATTTATTTTTAGCACTAGGACTCACAAAACCTTGATCTGTGTTTCCTGTGCAAGAACAATTTTGCCAAATTCTATGAATTATATTTTAATAACCTTCAGAAGTTTAGGACAATTTACTGTCAAATTGAAAGAACATATTTAGGAAAGTAGCTAGAAGTTTGGCATATAATCACCACTGAGTACTTCAAACTTATCTGTCTTTTTAATAATGTAATGAAAAATTAAAATCTTAAATATAGGCTGTATATTTACATCCTATCAGAAAACAATGAAATAGATTAAATAACCTATCCTTCCCCACATCTAGATAATGGATTTACACCTGTATACCTTCTTTTATCTTATTCTAAGATAAGGATCTTGCTTCATATTTCCTTGAGAAATTAGAAACAAGCAAAAGAGAACTTTCTCATCATGAACTTAATTAAATCTACCAATCTATGTGAATATAGAAATAATCATTCTACTTTCCTCTTATTTAAATAAAACAAAAAACTGACGTTGCTCCTAAGGCTAATCCTTCAATTGTGCATTAATCTCATCTTCTTTCACCTGTTCAGGTAGTAGACTTACACAATTGCCTTCTTTATTTCTTGACTTAGCTATGCTTAGTTTTCTCCTGTATCACTTCTATCAGCATACAAGCCTGTTGTAAAGCTGATATGAAACAACTCCCTTTATATCTATATTTCTCTTTAGTACCACTCCATTTCTCTTTTCCCTTTATTAAAAAAACACAAAAAACAAACAAACTCACAAAATGTGTTGTTTCTTTCTCCTTTCCTCTCTGTCTCTCCTGAATGCACTTCAGTGGATCTGACATTCTTGTTACCCACTTACCACCTTTCTTGACAAGGTTACCAGCGACCTTCAGTTGCCAAATTACTCAGTTATCAGTTTTAGCAGTACCCTATCCTTGTCTCCTGGGATACTTTTCCTTTTAAAGCAACACATTCTTGGGATTTTCTTATATCTTACAAAACATGTTTGTTTTTTTCCACCTTATTTTGCTTCATTATCCGCATTTTGCCAGGATTTTTTGGCATGATTCACTGTTAAGTCCTTTGAACATCTCTTTATTAATTTCTTAAGTGCTTTTATTCTGTATCGTGACATTAAAAACACACCCTCTTTCATGGTTTTATAGAACATCTGGAGACTGAGACTCCCATGTTCTTATCATCAGCCCTGACCACTCTGTTGAACAAAAGACTCTTGGATGTTGAGATCCAACCCAATATCTGCATTTGAACATAATGGAAATATCAAACTCTATGTTTTCCAAACTCTTGATTTTCTCCCTTTGTAACAATGCTTTCTACAAACATTGAAGAAAGTCGCCCCCATTTACCAATTGTTCAGGTGCAAACACTGGAGTAATCCTTGACTCCATTCTTTCTCATAAACCCCCTGTTTCAAACTTTTAAATACATTCTGATTGAACTATTCCCCCTAAGGGGAAGCCCACGTTCCCATTACTACCAATGCTTTACCTCTCTTTATAGAATTTGTTACTGCCAAATAATATTAACTAGTATTTATTTGATTATTTATTATCTGTTTCCCCCTGCTAAAATATAAGCTCTATATTTTAGAAAATGGAAATTTGTATTACTTTTGTTAACTGCTATATCTCTAGCATCTGCAGTAGCTCTTGGCAGAAGTGAGCTGTGCTCAATAAATATTTGTTAAGTGAATATGCAAATACCAAGGTGGTATTTTCCTTTTTTAGGAGACAAAATAAATGTAGCTTTTAAGGCCCCATGCTTCTAAACAGGAACTACTTTTATGAATAGGAGTTATTTAAATGCAATTTTTAATGAGCCAATATCTATTACATTTTAACTCAGTCATTAACAATTTATAACTTGAGAGAGGCATATCTACAATGGGAATAATGTGTTTATGTAGCTAAAGTAGTTCCATCTTGCTACAATTAGAAAAGTGACTAAGAAATTCAAAAATAATGTGAATTGACCATTTTTAGGCTATCTGCTAGTTTTAATCATTTAATAACCTAATATTTGAATGAATTATTCTCTAAAATTTGAGACTCATTAATATAACCTTTCAATAATTATCAATGAAATGTATTTTATTTTCCTGATTAATCATTACAATGTGTTATTTATTTCATTTTACTTATTAAAATATACTATCATTTTCTAACTTACAACATATTTTAAAAAACACTGGGGAATCCACATCCATACATCCTAAATGTGTTATTCTTTTATGTACGCTTACCATTTGCCAAGTAAGGCCTTTCAGATGATAATTGAAATACTTCCTTGTTCTGGTGGACCAGCTCTTTAAGAAATAGGGAAATTCTCAGGAATGCTAATTTGTAAAATGAGATTTTTTTGGGGGGGCATGGTATTATTGATTTTAACTGTCTTTGAGAAATGATCCTTATTCCTGTAGAACAACATATTTCATTGCTTCTTAATCATCACATTTCAAATGAAATATCCTCTAAATGAAGGTGCCAGTATTTCTCTAGTAAGGTCTAAATAGAAAAAAGGTTTCACTGTTTAAGGTCTATGGTCAGTTTGGGTTGGTCAGTAGTTTACACGAGTGAAGTTGTACAATGTCAAAGATGAAGTTGCAAAACATGACACTGGATTAATGTGCCCACACTAACTCATCATTTCTCCAAACTGACTCCATTTTCTTTCCTTACATTTTTTAATACCACCATAATTCTCCCCATGACACAAATCTAAAATCTCCATGTAATCCTTGCCTCACATCCTTCATTGTTTACATAAAACAATCACTAAAATTTAGAACTTCTATTTTACTACACCAACCCATCTCTACTTAAAAACTCAACACCTTTTATTTTAGGTCTTTATTCCCTATTTCCCAAGAAGCTAAAATAGCACTTCAGTGTTAAGTAATACTCGTATTTGATGTCTGTGTCCACAAGTTTTGGGTTTTTTCCTTCATGATTTTTGGTTACTATATTCATAGTTTAAAATAAAGTTGATACATTTCTCTATTTACATGTGTAGATCCTAGTATGTTACTGAGCTTCTGGTGACTGTCTGCTGCTTATTTTTCTCCCAATGATTTCTGCTTCCAGTGGAATGATGGCGCACTTGGACATTCTTTCTTTCTGTTCTGCATCAATGTAAACAGAAACAAAGATACTTTTCCCTCTTAACTTTTTTCCAGCCTCACTCCAGAATACCACAACTAAGGAAGTGTGTAAACACAACTTTTACATATTACCTTCCCATCAGATATGAATTGTACTATAATACACTACTTTTAAAGTAAAAGCAAAAATAAGTTAACAATTTAAATGAGAAATTCATCCATTCCATTATATTCTACTCACTCATATAGTATCCTATGCAGCATTTCCATCTTGATCTGAAGTACAGTTTTGATCATGTTATACTATCCAAAGTTTACAGTGGCTTCCCATTGTACCCTGAATTAAAAATGTTTATCATCTTGATGTTAAATAACTGCAAACTTTTCTCAACCTACTTTATCAGCTACTCTAAGTTCTGTGATTTTTAAATCCAGTTCTTTTCACTTAGTAGCTATGTGATATTAAACAAGTTACTTAAATTGTATATAAATTACTTTTTTATCCATAAAATGTGGGTAATGTCAGCACCTGATTTATAGGTATGTTTTGAGTATACAATAAACTAATACATATGAAGCATGCATTGCAGTATCTGGCTTCTAAGCTGTGCTCAAAAGGAGTTAGCTGCTGTTACTATTATTATGAGGTACTTCCACCACTCATACATGCTCTAGCCTGCAGAAAACTAAAAAACCGAGGTCAATATCTTCCCAACATATGCTACTCTTTCCCACATCTTTGCTTTTTTTAAAACTATTTTTTTCCACCTGACCTCTTTATTTTCAATTCTGCGTGTCCAATTACTGTTTCCATCAAAACAAGGCTGAGATCAAATACCATATCTATTGAAAAACTTTTGACTTTACTAAACAGATATGTCTTAGCCCTGACTAGCATGGTTTAGTGGGTTGAGCGTTGTTCCACAAAGAAAAGGTCACCAGTTCGATTCCCAGTCAGGGCACATGCTGGTTCCTGGTTGGTGTACTGGTTGGGCCACGTGTGAGAGGCAACCAACTGGGGTTTCTCTCACACACCAATGTTTCTTCCCTCTCTTTCTCCCTCCTTTCCCCTCTCTTTGAAAATAAATAGAATTAGAAAAACCAGATATGTCTTAGTATAAAATACCAAAAAATGGGTGGCTTATGAAAAACAGAAATATATTTCTCATAGTTTTTGAGCCTGGAGATTTGAGATCAGGTGACAGCAGGGTCAGTTGAGGGCTCTCTTCTGGGTCCCAGATATTCACAGATACATGTTTAGCCAGACATGGCAGAAGGAGCTAGGTAACCTCTTTTATAAGGTACCAATCCCATTTATGAAGGTCTTACTCTCATGAACTAAGCACCTACCCAAGTCTCCCAACCCCGTCTCCTAAAACCATTGCATTTGGGAGTTAGGATTTCAACATAAGAATTTAGGGGACACAAATATATAGACCATAGCAAGATACCAAGCAAAAAAGGAAAAAGGCCTCAAGAACTTGGACAATAATGTAGTGATTGCATTGGGTTAGGGTATAAAGGGGTTAAATGGTAATGGAAAAAAATACAATAAAAATGAAAATAAAAACCTCAATGTCAAAATATATCTTTTATAAAATGTACCAAACTTGACTTAAAAATATAGACCTTTTGCATATATACCTTAATATTATTACTAGTTTATATCTTTCTTGAATCAGGCTGTCTTATTTATCTTCTAATCCTAGTTAAATGGCTTATATCTATAAATACTAAAAAATAAAGTAAAAATACAGTAAATAAAGCATTTTCATCCAGTCAAACAACAGGTCCACATAAACACATTGTAACAGTAAAAGGCAGTTCTAAAATAAATTATAGCATAGTTGTAGCAACATACCTTATCTTGCTTAGCCTAATACTGCTTTTAATGCATTTTAATGTTTCTACCTTTGATTCATATTTATTTATTCTTATAAAATGTGATAAAATAGTTTCCTTTGATATATGGCACAATATATCCATATTCTGATCATCATTCATTTCAGTAAAGAGATTTTCCCATTAAAAAAATAAGTAAGAAAAAGAGGGAAACAGATTTAGCCATATGTGTCTTGGAAATGGAAAAAGAAACTATTTCAACTCTACATTTTTTTAACTTACGTAATATTAACTATCTACATTTTTAGTTTGGTTTGTTTGACTTTGACCTATAAGTTGTTATATTATTTGAACAATACTTTCTCTTTTTAAAACTAGAAGATTTTCTCATAATTCATATTCAACACTTTCTGTTCTTTGTTTACCCAGCTTTAGAACTTTTTAAAAATGTGTTCTCTATACAGACTGCTTTTTACTTTTTTTATAGCAGTAGTTTACATCCATCGAAAGTTTACATGACTTTTCATTACAAGTTGTTAACATTCTTATTTCTCATTTGTAACTTCATCCCATTTTTCTCATTTTTAAAGAGTTGGTACAATTTATACATGATAAACCATCATTAGAAACTTAAAAAAATCATCTTTCAATTATTTTAAGTTCATATTGGTTAAAAACCAATTCTTTGTACTGCATAGGTTATAATTTTCTCTTTTCTCATGCTTTTTGTCTTACTCTGGATCTTTATTTTATATACTTTATAAGCAAGTCATTGCTTAAACTTTTATTCAGTTGAAACTGGGATTCTTTTTCATCATTGACTCAACAAATATTGTGGTGTACCTATGAACTTATTCAGTAGAGATAATTATTCACAACTGGATTGGAGGAAATCAGAACATTGTATAACTAGATGATATACATATATATGCATTTATTACATTTATTTGTAAGTATCTGAATCATAATTCTAATTACATAGAAAGAAATTAGCTGAAATAACATTCTTAAAATTGAAAGAAAGAATTGGAAGTTTAAACGAATCCTTAAAATAAGTTTTATTCCCTCTGAAAACATTTAGTTAGCAACAGGTATATATTGAGATAATATTGTTATAGTATATATACACTTTTAGTATATTTTTGACTATGAGAGGATAAGGGTATGTTTCTAAGGATATGGTTATAGTGGTTTAGAATTTAAATGGGTATTCTTATGAATCTAGTCAAGTGAACATTTCTGTGTTTTTAAGTTTCTCTTTTTAATTCATGGTTTTCTAATAAGTTTTCAAAACTGTTCCACTTACAAATGTGGCATAAATGATAGGAAGAAATCACCTTCTGATTATACAGGGCACAAATACATGTCTCTGTAACTGGGAGGAAAAATGTTATTTTGTTTTTTGTTTATTTTTATCCTCACCTGAGGACATGCTTAGAGGGGAAGGAAAGGAGGAAGAGAGAGAGTCAGAGAAACATTGATCTGCTGATTTTCGCTCACACCCCAACTGGGGAAGGAATCTGCAACCTAGGCACGTGCCCTGACTGGGAGTCGAATCCATGGCCTTTTGATTTATGGGACAATGCTCTAATCAACTAGTCACACTGACCAGGGCCAAATACTGGTTTTTACACTGCTGACATATGAAGAACAGTGAAGCAGTGTAGGGCAACAGTCCTCCAGTATGAATCGATTTGCAGCCTAGGAAGGGGTTATTCAAGCTGTTTGGTTCCCTAGGTCAGAATATTGACCGAGTGCTTTCTTATAGTTCAATCTCCTCTATGTGGAAAGTTAATATTTATTACTTCTCACAAAGTGTTGATGTAGGTATTCCTTTGACTGAAGTCATCTAATAGACTTTTCAACTGTTCCTTTGGGGAGCTGTCCATAGACTCTAAGGATGACATCTGATAAGAACATCGCATTTATTCTGGTCAGTCTTTTATCTCATTACTCAAGTTAATGGTGCTCTTCACTTGGTGCGTGGAAACCTGAGCTGATGATGTACTCTAGTGATCAGCAGTGGTGCAGGCAGAGATGGGTTCCCTTTGCCAGGCCTATGCCAGCTTTCATCATGAAGTAGGGGGAAAAAGAAAGATTTACATCCTTAGCTGCTGATGATTTTTGAGCGTTCTTATCTTTCAGCGGCTTCCTTTCTCCTCATGCTAAGCCTTAAGTTTCTGTCTAAAAAAGAAAACCACAGTTAATAATTAGGAGTATTATTTCAGTAAAGGACATCACAACTAATTTTGTAAGTATCCTTTCTCTGGTATGTCATTTGAATTTTAAATCATTATTAAATCAAAACATATCAGATTATGAAGAACCTGACTCCCTATTTATTGGTTTGCTGTTTATCTGAAACTTTAAAATCCTGGTTTGATATGTTTTTTCATTAAAACAATCAATTGATTCACTCAAAAAGCAGCTATAAAAATCAAATAGATTGCCCAATTATGTCAATTAAATATTGGCTGTGCTGATCATTAGTTCATTTTTATCTCAGTTTCTCAAGGAATCTCAGTGCTTCTTTGTAGGCCAGCCCCTCTCCAAATAATGTTTATGACATACTTAAATTTACTGACTAGTTGCCAGTGAAGAAATCATTGTCTGCATCTGGAGTTCTCATAAAGCTTGGAAGCAACGCAGCTTTCAATAGCAGTTTAATTTTGAAGGAGAGGCAACCGCAGTGAAGGTCCTTTCAGTTGTCAAATGAAGAAAATAAGCAACATCATTAATGTCAGTGTATCTTTGTTAACCTGATATCACAGCCCTCTCAGATATCTTCTGAACCTGCGAAATCTGTGTTCCAGCAGGTTTCAAGAGTGCCACAGTCAACTGGGAAAAGGAAAAACAAAAACAAAAACAAAAACAAAAAAACAGAGCTAGGAGTGTTGAAGAAAGACCAACTCTGGACTCCAAATTAGAGAATGGCAAGGGCAAGTGTTACATGGTTCAAGATCACTTTAAGAGATTAGAAGAGAAGCTAACTGGCTTACAGGCTCAGATGTAGTCACTTAACAAGGTTATGTTAAACAGTGATAATTCTCAATTTTATTTATTCTTCTGAGAGAGCCTTTATTGTGGAAATGACCTTAGCATTTTTTAGACTATTTTTTTTGTTCGTTTATACTAGGCAGTCTCGCACAAGTCTGTTTCCTCCATGGGGAGGATACTGTTGAACTAACCAGTTTTATCATCTCATTGAGATTTTTGTTATTGTTGTTAATTCTTTGTTTTGATGTTTTTATTAAATTGAAAACTTTTATTGTCTTTCTGAAGGCAGAGAAAAATATTATGGTTTGATGGAGAGAATTTCTTTGGGGGGGGTAAAAAATGCAAATACTCATGGAAGGCATTGGGATGCTTGTTAGAGTTGACATTTTAAAACTTTAAGGGGATACCCAAAATAATCTTCACTGGAGGGCTGTTCTATCTGAGGGAAACACAAGGAGACTGCTATCTCTACTCCCACCAGAAATGATGACCATTAAATAATATATTAAAACTTTAAACTTAATTTAATTAAATAACCATAGTATATGTTTTTGCTTTTTTTTCTACTTTTACAGTTCTCTGTAATATCAGTATCTTGAAAGATCAAATGATGTTTATGAAATTTTCTGAATATCTTGTCTTTTGGTTCTATTCATAGGTTAGAAAATGAAATTCTCTTATAATATTTCACAAAATGTTACTGAAGAATTCTGTCATGCAAGAATTTCATGTGTCTTTTTCACTTATTTGGAAAATTTGTATTGAATGACCACTGGGTTTCAGGCTTTATCAAAATGCTAGAGCTATTTCAGCAAAAGTAGAAAAATAATAAATCAGAAAAAAAATAAGATATATATGTTTGATGATGATTAGTGGAATATAAAGCAAGAAATCAGTATAGAAAGTACCAGGGCTTTTAATTTTTACAAGATAAATGGATATCTTCACCAGAAAAGTAACACTCAAATAATGCCTAAAGGGAGATGAGCAAGTTGGCCTTTCTAATATATGGGGGATGATAATTCCAGGAAGAAAAAAAGAGCTTCTGAGCGGGCAGCTTGCCTGGCTTATTCAAAGAGGAGCAAGTAAGAAGGGTAATGTGTCAGAAATGAGATACACAGGGTGATAGTAGTTAGGAGATGAAGGAAATGAGGTCTAACAGATAATGGGAGTACAAATCAGATAGGGTTTTATATGCTGATACACAGGTTTTGACTTTTACTCTAATTTGAATGAGAGCCCTTTGAGGAACTGGGCAGAAGTCTGACTTGATCTGCCTTAACAGTTTAAAGGTGTAGCTTTGACTATTGTATTGAGATAGACTAAAGAAGAGGAAGGCATAGATAGAAGCATAGAAACCAGCTAGAAGGCTGTTGGAATGATCTAGTTAAAAGATGGAGCAGGATGGTGGTGGTAGTCACCAAAAAATGGTAGGAATCCTAATAAGTTTGACATTAGAGTCAAAGAGATTTTAATGACACAGTGGATGTGGGATAGAAAAAAAAAAGGATTTGAAGATTTTCACAGTTTTTTGTATTCCCTAATTAATACAAAAGCTACTCTAAATATAATTGTATAGCTGAACACATTCAACACTAATTTTATATGAGCTTTTACTGTTATCCTCAAATATTAAAATACATTGGAAAAATGGTCAATTGGTATGTATTTATCAAAAGTTCACCAATCCTGATACAGCAAAAATGCATTGTTCAATAAGTAGAATCAAACACTTTTTTTTTTACATTTAGAATGTTATTTTTCTGACTATAGGGAAGAAATATAAAGGGAAGTAGCTCAGTAATCCTAATCTAGTCACTAGAGGGATGTGTGATTATTTGACTTCTGGGACCAGTGAAGGGACCAGTGAGGCTGAGGTCACAGGTGCTCTTTATGAGCCTGTGAGCTTTATAGGTCCTGTTCCAGAAGATCTGTTTCTGACCTCACACGTCCACCTCACAAAAGCATTCCCTTGCTCACAAGGGCAACAACTTGCAACACTGTATGGATAGTTCAGTCCACATCCATCATCATTGCTAGAAAAACAACTCACAGTACTTCCTTTCTTTACCAACAATGAAAGTAAATACCATCATATAATATGTAAATAACACATTATGACTAAGGAAATGAAAAGCTACAAATGCTCAGTGAACAGTTTTCCTTAGAGAAGTGAGCTGAAATATATAGTTAGTGAAGCATACATAAGGAGTACTAATAAATGCTTTTTGTAAGTATTATTTTATTTTATGATGCAGTAAAATACAAAATTAACTCAATGAATAATGCAAAATTGTAAAAGGAAAAAAAGGTGGTTGCTTTTCTTTAACAAACTCACTTTTCTTCTTCTCTTTTATTCCAGAACCTACAGACAGACCACCTATGCTATTAATTGCAAATTCTGAAACAATCGATATTTTCTATCTTAATGGAAGTAAAATGGCAACCCTGAGCTCAGTTAGTGGAAATGAAATTCATACTTTGGATTTTATTTACAATGAAGATATAATTTGTTGGATTGAATCAAGAGAATCTTCAAACCAGGTCAAATGCATTCAGATAACAAGAACAGGAAGATCAACAGATGAATGGACAATCAATATTCTTCAATCCTTCCACAGTGAGTGCTTCTTCATATTATAAGCCATGCTTTAAGGAATTTATTTATACACCATTAGATACAATTCTTAGATTTTCTAGCATAACTTATGTCTGTGAGGAACTATATATTCAAGTATATATTTAAGCACTTAACATATTCACTATGTGTTTTGCATATACTCACACATACAGATATAGTTTCACTATTTATATAAGTAGTGAATGCAGGGGTAGATTTAATGATTTGTAATGCTTATTACAGTATTACTTCAATGAGGACTGTGATTTTTTTTCCCCCACTGGATGATAGTTCACAATATGATAGTGAAGGTAGATTAAAAAAAAAAAAAGCAAGAAACAAAATTGATAATTATAAGCTCACCAAGATAATGTTTGTTAAAATAACTTAGAAAGTATTAGTTTTATGCTAAGTGGCAACTACTACCTGTGTTTGTTGATATTTTTCCCTAGCAAATCAGTTTTTATATTCTCTTTTGAAAGAGTGATTTATGATTTGTAATTCACTTTGATTTCTCATGTCAGAATTTTACAAACTAGTCGCTGTTCTTTTCTTCTTGAAAACTACCATAAACTGAAATCACATTGTTACACACACATGCACACACAATCACATGTACATGCACCCATTTACTTAATGATTTAGAGGAAAAACTTACTCTTACAGTTGCTGCTAAGATAAAAATAGGAAGAAAAATGAAAAAATGCTAAAAAGAAAGAAAACTTTTATGGAATGGATGTAGTTTTCAGATCTAAAATGTTTGATTATTTGGATTTAATAATCACATTTTATTAATGTTTTTGGTGTACAATTAAAGAGACTGGTTATTAACCTTTATTAAATATCAGAAAATAGTATGATGTAATATTATGTAATAATAATTGGGTTACATAAACCAGTGTCAAAAATTGTAAAAATGCTTGTATATACTTAAGTGACCACAAATAAATCTCTAGCAGACAGAATCCAATATTTTGAAGAGACTCTTAAATAAAGCTATTGATGAAGCCCTTTATTCTGACAGTGAACCACAGGGCCTGGTGAAGGCGGTTGGCACTGGCTAGTTCAAGGAGTCTATGGAAAAGTGATAATTCACAATAAATAGTAAATAACAAGTGGAAGTAGGACAAAGGCTACTGCCGTGTGATTTGAATGTTTCAGACATTGGCTTAGCTAGCAGTTGGGAACTGAACAAAAGACCCCTAAGTCCCTGCCACGTAAGTGATTATCTCAACTAATCCAGACGTATTTGCCTCTATGCAATGGAATACTGGTAATCGGATAGCTACAATATTCACTAAATTGCCAGGTAAAATTATTTTCTGAGCTTAGTTAAGCAACTTTTCCTTTCTACATAGTATGTTCTTATAATTGTAGTAATCCTTTGTTTAATATACATTTCTAAAACAACAATTTAAAAAATCAATCTGATCAAGCAATTGCACATTAGAACATTTACAGAAAATAATTTGTAACTTACATGTTATTTATTAAAACAATTCTTGGCAAATCTAGAAAAATACACAAATTTTAAAGCATTTTGTTGAAATGTTGAATAGGACATTCATTTTGAACTATAAAAATAAAGTCAATGGAAATATTTAATTGGAATAAATAATCTTTGATGAAGTCATATTTAAGTTGTATAATTTCAGTCACTTTAGAAAAAAGTGATTAAGTGTGCGGAAGCAATTCAAAGATGAGCGTGAAGCAGAGTTGTGAGCAAGGCTGGGCTCCTCTATCATTGCTTGTAAGTTACGTGTTTCATCAACGTGTCACAGAGCAGCTGCCATTCAGTGTAATGGGCTCTGCATTCACCATGACAGTCAGTACATTTATAATGAAATATGAATATTTCTTACATGTATAATTACGTAAAAACCTCTGTTACACCGTATAAGCAAAAATGAACTGATGGAAATATGCTTGAGTACCTGTCACTATCCATTGTTTCAGAGATTATCTCTTATTATTTTTACATGCTTTTCTCTAAGTTTACCTATAGAAAGCATCATTTTTTCAAAAAATATAAAAATTTTATTTAAAAATTACTATGAAGATAAAATCAATCATTTTAGGGCAAACTGACTTGCATTTCAAACTTGTATAATAATTATTAAAATGTTATTGCAATATTACATTTTTATTGCTTATCTCATCTCATTGGATATTCAACACTTCTCTGTAGAGTAAGAAGGAGAGAAATTCCCTTTCTGTTTTATAACAGACAATATCTTAACTACAAAACTCAGATGTATTAGGCAATGCCAAGTGTCTAAAAAGAAGGCACAGTGGGAATGCAGACTGGTGCAGCCACTGTGGAAAATAGTATAGAATTTCCTCAAAAAACTAAAGTGGAACTGTCTTTTGATCCAGTGACACCACCACTGGGACTACACCCTAAGAATCCTGAATCACCAGTTCAAAAGAGCCTATACACCCCAACGTACATAACAGCATTATTTATAATAGCCAAGTGCTGGAAACAGCCTAAGTGCCCATGAGTAAATGAGAGGGTCAAAAAACTGGTACATTTACACAATGGAATACTACACAGCAGAAAGAAAGAAGGAACTCCTGCCCTTCTCGACAGCATGGATGGAACTGGACAGTATTATGTTAAGTGAAATAAGCCTGGTGATGAAATACAAATCCCATATGATCTCACCTATAAGTGGAACCTAATCAACAAAACAAATGAGCAAAATAGAACCAGAGGCTTAAAAATAAAGAGCAAACTGACAGTGACCAGAGGGGAGTGGGGAGGGGGATAAAGGAAGAAAGGGGAAGGGGCAAGCCAAGGAGCATGAATGGAGGACTCGTGGGCATGGGCAATGGAGAGGGACTGACTGTGTTTGTTATGGGGACAGGGTAGTGGTGAGGAATGGGGAAAATGGTGGGACAACTATAACTAAACAACAATAAATTTTAAAAAATTTTAAAAAACATATTCAGTGGATGAGGGAATAAATAAACAAACTTTTATATGTGAAAAAAAGGCATAGAACAGCTATGGTACATTTACACAATGGAATACTACTCAGCTACAAAGGAGAAGGAGAAGAAGAAGCAGAAGAAGCAGAAGAAGAAGAAGAAGAAGAAGAAGAAGAAGAAGAAGAACAACAACAACAACAACAACAACAACAACAACAACAACAACAACAATTAATCTTTGCAACAGCATGGATGGAACTGAAAAACATTATGCTAAGTGAAATAAGTCAGAGAAAGACAAATACCATATGATTTTGCTCATATGTGGAGTCTAATGAACAAACTGAACTAACAAACAAAATAGAGACAGACTCAGACAGAGAACAGGTAACATCTCTAGGGGAACAGGTCAAGCTAAAAGGAAAAAGGACTCATGGATATGCACAACAGTGTGGTGATTGTGGGGGTGGGGGAGAGGGATATAAGGGAGATAAATGGTAATGGAAAAAATACAATAAAAATAAATTTTAAAAATGAGAAAAAAGAGAACCATATATTTACTCTTAAAGAAATAATAGTCCCTTATAAAATAGCCATTCTAAATAAGCAATACATTGAATTGATCTAAAAAATAAAAAGAAGGCAAGAAGGCAGAGATGGACCATCTAAATACTATGTTGTTTTTTTTTTCTTGTACATCAGGAAGGCAAATACTGGTCCCTTCAAGGAACTTCCCAAATCTTCCACAAATAATTATATCTACAACTTATCGAATGAGTGCTAAATGACTATATGCAATAGGGAGACATTATTTTTCCCTTTAGGCTGAAGGAAAATTGCAACTCTTGGAAACTAAATAGCAGTATACAACAAATATTGGGTACAGGTTTGAGTTGAGTTAGACTGCATGGCTTTTGCTAAATGCCATACTGCCCTGGTGGGTCTCAAGTATTAATTTTCATTTTAGCAAGCCAAATTGATTAGATGGACTAACATTAGCAACAACGGCTGTAAAAAAGTCTCTAAATGGGAGAGAGGTATAAGAATCTTGGAAAGGGCGTAGACAAGGTGAGTTGTGAAAGGCTATGTCATTTGAAAAGGCCCACCAAGTGATTCTGATATGACCCACTAAAAAGGCCTATCTTTAATAGTGACAATTACTCCTAAGCAATGTTTTGAGAAATTGAGGAAAAGTGACAATAATATTAATAATTAATAATAATAATGTAATAAAATTATATTAATTAAACAAGGAACATTGGGGAAAATGCTAGAGTTTATATTTCTTATTACTTTGTTCTTTTTAAAGATATATGTATTTATTATATTATCTAGTATTTTAGCCTGATAATAGCACATGTTGAAGAATTTTTTGAAGTATAAGTGTTTTATAAGCAAAATTGGTTCTTCAATAAAGTGTTCAAATAAAGTACATTTGCAGTTACTATTTTTTCCCAAAATTTTTCTTGTAAAGCACTGTAGTAGGGACACAGATATACACATTCAATAAAAATTATGGGGTTCACAAAAATAGGGATATCCTGCTCTTTCCTCAGGACAAAGTACACAAAGATGATAGAGACAGATAAGAATATTTTCTGAGTTAATCCCCTGTTAAGAAAGATGACTAAAAATCAAATTGTTCTGTCTCAGATAAACAGTAGACATTTCCATTCTCTATGTGTGATTCTTTAATAGTCTGTAAAATTTGATAATAACTTTTAAGATTCTAATATGGAGTTGAACAACTTGCCTTGCTCCATTCATGGTTCGGCTCCAGTCCTGCAGACTATGCCTGGCCAAAAATAAAATTATTGTTTATCCATTATAGACTTTGCTTCTAAAGTAGTCCCATTAGTCCCATTCCCTTGTTTTTATCTTTTTTTTTTTTAATCTGTTTCAGCCTTAGCCCATTTTTCCACTTGAATCTCTGCCTTGATCTACTAAACTAAATTTTTGATTAGGTAACTTTTGGATTATGATACTTTACTTTTGTTTTTTATTAGTCTTACTTCTTTCCACTGAGTTGGAACTCTCTAATAATTACACAATACTAATATACACCATTTATAAATATGAAAGGTTTCAGAACTTACCGTTAGCAATTATTTTACTTATCATATATAAATTTTCATGTAAGCTCAGTTTTCTATAGTTCTGAATACTATGAGCTGAATACCTGTGTCCCCCAAAATTTATGTCAAAACCCTATCACCAATGCAATGGTATTTGAAGGAATAGTCTTTGAGTATAATTGCGTTTAGGTAAAGTCATGAGAGTAGAACTCCCATAAGGGGATTTACACCCTTGTAAAAAGCAAAGTGACCAGAGTTCATACTCTCTCTTTACCATGTTTGGAAACAGGTAGTTATTTGAATCAGAAACAGAGCCTTAATCACACACAGAATCTGCCAGCACCTTGACTTTGAACTTCCTAGCTTCCAGGACTGTGGGAAATAAATGTTTATTCTTTAAGACACCTAGTTTATGGTTATTTTTTGTTGTAGCATCCCAAACTCACTGAAGACATTATTTTTTCTATATTCTAAAAGTAGAAATAAATTTATTTCCTAATGTATCCATCCGGAGTGCCATGGGACAAATCCCTAGAAAAATAACACTGTCTTCATTTGTACGGGTCTTAGGCTAACTTTAGAATGAAACGTCTGCAATAGAGAACTGTAAACTTGTCACTGCAGGGCTTGACTATTTCTCCTGTGTCATTCCTCAATTTAGAGATTTTTCTGATACCTTTCAGGATGCTTCAGTGTAACTCCTACAAAAACCTCTACTCATGAAAAACAAATTAACCATTGGTGATTGGTTTTGACTACTGAACCTAACTAAAAACTTAATTAATTAATTGATCAACAGTTCAAAGGAATTTACTGATTTTTATTGTGCATATATCTCCAAGAAACTCATGACATTTCATTAGAATAAGATTTCCCCCCCTTTATCCCCTTCAACCTGCACCCCATCCCATCCCCACACCTCTTAGTTCATGTCCGTGGGCTATACATATCAGTTATTTGGCTTCTTAATTTCTTATACTATTCTTAACCTCCCCCTGTCTTTTTTTTTTTTTTTTTGGATCAACATTTTCCTGCCACCACTTTCCCCAACCTCACCCACCCCCACCTTCCACCCTCAATCCTTCCCCCATTTGGTTTTGTCGATGGGTCCTTTATGTATGTTCCTTGATGACCCTTCCCCTCCTTTTCTCCCCTTTAATAAATACTAAACTTATTCTAATGATTCTTATTCTAATGAATAATTCTTATTCTTATTCATTAGAATAAGTTTAATATCTAAAATATTTGCCAGTAGTCAGACAAATATTACTATGAGAAATGTCAGAGATTTTACTGCCTATGTTTTCTTCTAGGATTTTTATGGTTACAAGTATAACATTTAAACCTTTAATCTATTTTTTAATTTATTCTTATGCATGGCATAAGAAGGTGTTCCAGTTTCATTTTTTTGCATGAATCTGTCCAATTTCCCCAACACCATTTTTGAATAAACTATCTTTAGCCCATTGAATGTGGTTGCTTCCTATCTTGCATAAAAATTGACTATAAAAGTATAAATTTATTTCTGTGCTCTCTATTCTGTTCTATTGATTTGTACATCTGTTTTACTACCAGTAGCATGTTGTTTTGATTACTGTGGCCTTATAGTATAGTTTGACATTAGGAAGGGTGATTCCTCTAACCTTGTTCTTCCATCTCAAGATCACTGTTGCTATTCTGGGTCTTTTTTGGTTCCACATATATGTTTGGGATATTTGTACTAGTTCTGTGAAATAGGTCATTGGTATCTTGATAGAAATTGTGTTGACTCTGTAAATTGCTTTGGGTAGTATAGACATTTTTTAAAAGATTTTATTTATTTATTTTCCAGACAGAAGAGAAGGGAGGGAGAAAGAAAGGGAGAGAAACATCAATATGTGATATCATGCTTCTCGCACACCCTATACTGGAGACCTGGCCCTGACTAAAAATCGAACCAGTGACCTTTGGTTTGCAAGCCAATAACTCAATCCATTGAGCCACACCAGCCAGGGCAGTACAGATATTTTAATTATGTTAATTCTTCCTATCCATAAACACAGTATATATGAAGGGATCAAGTAAAAAAGAAAAAGAACTCATGGCACAGACAACAGCATCATTTTGCAGGAGTTAGGATGTAAGTGGAGGTAGAAGAAGGTATGGGGGGATAAATGGTAATGGAAAAAATTACAACAAAAAATGAACTATGAATAAAATAAATAAATAAATAAATAAAGTTTGCCAATAGAGAACATAGCTATGGAAACATCCTACAAATATTTGGTCCTTGGGTTTTTTAGATGAAATTTTATTTACCTAGTACAATGCAACTGATAGCATTGGTCTAACTGAACCTCTCTTTATTCACAGGATCAGTACACTCACTTCTTTACTTATTGTACATTGGAATTAACACCTCGGGGAAACATGATTTTCTTTTTGCTGTGATTCAGATCCTGGGTTTGTATCTTGAATAGGTTAAGAAATATGACAAATTTGAATAATAAACAACCAATCCTAAAATACAGTAAATATTATATTCTATATAATAATTATATGATACATAATATAAATATGTAATAACAATAATTACCAGTTAATCAAAAGTTTGCATTTTTAGGAACTTAAGCCAATGGGTAACCTAAAGTAATAGAATATGTGCCAACAGCAGCCAAGGTAAACAATAGTCTCAGAGGGAAACCATGGCAAAGGTGACAGTAAATTCTTCCTTAGAGTACAGTAATAAGGGCCACACGGTTACATGACTGTGAGAGTTATATAAAATGATACTTTGTAGGAGGAGACCAGAAAGTAGGAAAGACTAGAGAATTAGGTGCAGTGAGACTATCAGAAGTGAAGGTGTGGCAATTTTGAGGCAAAAGTGGATGTGATGGATGGTATTTTATCCCCAGTATGACATTTTGTCAGTACACTCTCCTGATCTGTGTTTTATTATTCTTCCTTCCTCACTCAGGCTCACCAGTGGTCACTGTTCTCCCACACTGTTGTACGGCTCTACAGGTCCCAGCACTATTGTGACTTACCTTGTGGTCTCACTCCTGCAGTTGCTGTCTGCCTAATTGTGCTTTTATAAAAGTACTTATCCACATTAAATAATACAGGTCCTTCTTGTATACATCTTTCCTGGGTAAAGAATGTGAGCTCACATGTGAAATCAAAGAAGTTATTGCAGCTGACTAAAGAGCAAAGGAGCTGGGACTTCAGAGAGCCCTTACACTGACTGATTTAGAGTTGAGAGCAGATTTTAGTAAGGATTTTCTTGAGAAAGGGCTATTGTGAATAGGACACCAGTATGATTAGAAAATATGTACTTGGCACTTACGTTGGAGTAAATACAGTTCTAGGTTTTGGGACTATAGCAGTGAATTAGACATACAAAACCCCTGCTCGTATGGAGTTTACATTCTAATGTGGGGAGACAGCAAGGAACTAATAAGTAGTAAATTTCAACCAGTTATGGATAATACAAAAAATAAAATTAGTACATTTGTATTGATATTGGGGATGAGTTCTCTTTGACTGGTTAAGAGAGACTTTTCTGAGAAATTGACATTTGAAGGGATAACTGATTGCAGTAAAAGTACAAACTATGCATATTTAAATACTCTTTGTCTTGAAGATCAAGTGCAAATGTCTTAAAGTGTGAGCTTTCTTTCTAGGCTGATGAAAAAGTAAAGAGGTGCCTGTGACTAGAGTAGAATGAGCACAGAAAATAGGAGTTAGAAAGAAGGATTGAAAGGCTTGTAAGCCATGTTAAAGACTGAATTTTGCACTAAGTGTAGTGGAAAATCATTGGGGATTTGAAGAGGAGGGGTGATGTTTTGGAAAATAATAATACAGATTCAGGACCTGAGAGTAAAATCTGTTGTTTATTAAAACTTTGTGGAAGAAACGATAACACAAGTGGAAGCTGGAAGCCTACTACACCTTATTTTCTGGTTGGTGTACATGGCAAAATCTTCAAAAGAGAAATACTCTGTAAAGTTTTGACTTAAAATGGAGCTAAAGATCAGTGAACTTAGATATTTATAAAAACACTGATGATGTACATTGAAAGCATTCGTGCCAGAGAGTAAACACCTAGTCTATCAGTTATGATTTTCTTCACTAGCAATCAACTGTAACATTACAATGATAACTCTAGGAGCTCTGTGAGGATTGAAACAGTGGGCTTAGAAGGGAAGCAGCCAGACCAGTTAAGAAGCTATTGCAGCCGTCAGGGGAGAGAAGGCATTGTCCTGACCAAGGGAAGCAATAGCGGTGATAGAAAGAACCGTACAGTTTCTGGTGAAGGTTGTAAGATTTTCTGATAGATTTAATATTGAGTGAAGTGGGGAGAGATAAGAAAGGAATAAAGAATTAATCCATTTAAGTTATGGGAAGAAAAAGAATGCAAAGTTTTACCTAATAGAAAAAAGACACTTTTGTGTAAACTGTACTTCCGGTAGAGAGAGAACAGCCCTGGCATCTTCTCTAAATGCATCCATTAGAGGAAATAAGATTAGTTTGTAGCTTGGATTAGAGAAGCGATTAAAAAATAGTGGAAACATGAAGTGGAAGGAAGTTCAAAAGCTCATCATTTCATGTCCTTTCCTCCTAACAAAAAGTATAGGAACATTCAATATCCATATGAATATTTGATATTACCCCGCTATCCTATGTCAGAAGCACCTTCTTTGACTTTTTCCTTAAAGACATGCACGGATCGTAAGTAGAACTTCGTGATTACTTGAATAAAGAACTGACCTTGATACTCATTCTGACTGTACTTTACGTGTTTAAAAAACAGGATTGGTTTCTACGAAGAGGCAATCTTTCATTAGTTAAAGAAGAAGGGAGAGCTCTGTAATGGGCATTGGTTCTGTTCCTTATCAGAGATGTGCCTGCCTACAGCATACCCGAGTTGAACTACTATGATATCATTTTAATTATTTTGCCAAGCAGCCCTGATGAGTGAGGCTCATTTGGTTGGGTGTTGTCCTTCAAAGTGAAAGGTCACCAATTAGGTTTCTGGTCAGGGCATGTGCCTAGGTTGCAGATTCAGTCAATGGCCAGGGGCATATGAGAGGCAAATGTTTCTCTCCCACATTTATGTTTCTCCTCCTCTCTTTATCCCTCCCATCCCCTCTCTCAAAAATAATAACAATAATTAGTTTTATTATTATACCAAGACAATAGAGTTTTGTTTGCTCAATTCAGTTTATTTAGGGATAATATTTGGTTTTGCAAAGGATAAAGTTAGTATATGCTCCTTGATAAAGATTATGACAACATATAAAAAATTACATCGTCTTATCATTCACTACTTCCAAATGCTCTAAAAAAGAAATGTGGAAAAAAACTTAATGTTAATTTTCCACTTGTAGTAAGATATATAACTTTAGGAAAACAGAATAGTTTCTTTATAATCTTAGCATTTTTAAATTTCACTTTTGCCTGATCTTTCCTGTATTTATATTAGAGACACTAAAGCTCTCTTCAGTGAAGTCAGCATCTCAGCTTGAGGGATAATGTTTGAGTGGAAATAAAAATGTTAGTTTAAAATATTTATAATATACAATAATATCTGTGTGATTGGAAACAATCTGTATTTGGAATGGTTCTGACTTTCTGTGATGTCTTCAAAATTGCTATCATTCTTGGATCCTTCATCTAAGCTAGAATATAACTTAAAAACATTCCTTCAAATATGATTATATATTTAATGTTGACAAAGGAGATATGGTGAATACTGCCACATAACCTCACCATTGTTCTGATACTCTTTGCACCCATCACATGGCCCCTGGAATTGCTGAATCTTCCTAACTGGTCACCTGCTCTCAGACTCATCCCCTTTTATTCACAGAGTAGTCACAATGATCTTTTTAAAATTATGAACAGATACCTAACTTCCGTGCTTGGAACTGTCCTCAGGAACTTTCCATTTAACATTGCAGACTGGTCAAATGTATTTTTCTGTTTTTTTTTTAATTTTTATTTGTTTTAAGTCCACTGTAAATACAGTAAAGAAATGTCTTTAATTGTATTATGAAGGAGACAAAGCATGTGAGCTAATTTTGGACAATAAAAAGTGGATGATTAAATGATAAATGAATTAGTTTTAATATTTCTTTGCTTTACTGAGTGCAAATGGAGTACAAAGATAAAAAAGCCCAGAAAGGCTAAAAAAATGAATACTCTGGACACATCTGAATGTGGAGATATAGGATAGGGCTAGTAATAAGAAGATTAGCTTATAACCTATTTTTGGAATATCTAGACCACCAGATTTCCTACCCTGGTCCCCATAGGCATGAGCAACTTATCTTCTACTTTGGAAGAAAATGGAATATTTGATTCCTAAAACAGTTAATCTATATGCACCTTGACTGGTAAAAGAAAGACAAGAGACCATGGCTGTGGAGCAAATCAAGTACAGATTGGAACAAGAGAATAGCAGGAGATAGGAGGATGTCAAAAGAAAAATAATTAATAGATTACTGTAATTTGGTTCCATTTAGAGATAAGTTTTAGAGTTCTTTGATAGAAATATGCAATAATTAATTATATAACAAAGAGAAAAAAGTAGAATCAACAAAGTTGTTCAAGAAAAGAAGTATAATTATAATAAAATGCTTTCTGTCAATAAAAATTATACAGTCATAATTATGAAAATATTCAATTTTAATTTAGCTAACAAGATTGTGGGAAGATGAGGGGGGAGAGAGTATGAATGTACAATTTTGGTGCTGAAAAAGTCCAACCATTGTTAATATAACAAAATGGTTTGTGGAACAGCAACATAACCTGGCTGCCAAGGAGAGTGGGCTGAAATGTGCATGCATGAACAATGATGACTTCACTGTACTAGGCAGTGGATGTCTTTCAGTGAGCATGTGTGCTGTATGGCCATCACATTCAAATTGACTGAGTGAGTAAAGCAAAGAATCCACATCAAGTTTTGCATTAATCTTGAACACCCTCCATGGAAACTATTGGGATGATTCAGAAGGCCACAGCTATGGGCAACTGGTGATTGGCAGCTTCATCATGAGAATATGCCCACTCATTCATCAGTTCTCGGGCAGAGTTTCTGACAAAACATCAAATCACCCAGGTAACTCAGTCCCCCTACAGCCCAGATTTGGTGCCCTGTGACTGCTGGCTTTTCCCAAAACTAAAATCACCTCTGAAAGGGAAGAGATTTCAAACCATCAATGGGATTCAGGAAAATACATGACAGGGCAGTGATGGCAATTGGGAGAACTGTATGAGGTCCCAAGGTAACTACTTTGAAGGAGACTGAGGTGGCATTGTCCTATGTACAATGTTTATTGTATCTTGTATCTTTTTCAATAAATGTCTCTATTTTTCATATTACATGACTGGATACCTTCTGGACAGACCTCATATATGTGTATATACAGGGGTTCTAAGAATTAATTCATAATGTATATTAGAAAGTTCAATAGGGTATATATAAACCTTAAAAACTTTAAAATTGTAGTAGAAACATGTTGTATAGAATTATGGAAGTAAATACAATTGAAAGAACTAAGAGAGGAAAGAGGAGTGAAGAGTATACTTTGTTTTCCCTGTAAGCCCCTGGTTAAGATATAAGTCTAAATATGACCTTCAAGTTGTGAGAAGCCAACGTAATCTACCTTTAAAAGCCACATAAGTTTGAAGAAATCCAAACTAATTTTTAAAAATGTATGTGGTATACTTGTGTTCACTGCACATTATTTACAATAGCCTAAGTACAGAAGCGACCTAAAAGTCCTTTAATAGGCAAATGGATAAAGATGAAGTGGTACATGTATACCACAGAACATTACTCAGCCATACAAAAACCCAAAAATGAGATCTGTACTGGCCAGGTGGATCGGTTGGTTGGAGCATTGTCCCATACACTAAAAGGTTATGGGTTCAATTCCTTGTCAGGGCACATACCTAGGTCATGGGTTCGATCCCTGGCTTGGGTGCATATGGGAAGCAACTGATTGATGTTTCTCTCTCACGTTGATCTCTCTCTCTCTTCTCTCCCTTCCATTCTCTCTAAAAAATTAATAAACATATCCTCAGGTGGAGATTATATATATGTAAAGTTTGTGTATATATGAAATGTTACTACTTGCGCCAACATGGATCATGGATGGAATTAGAGGGTATCATACTAAGTGAAGTAAGTCACATAGAGAAAGACAAATACCATATGATTTTACTTACTGGTGGAATCTAGAAAAACTGATTCAAAGAAGGTGAAGGGATTAGTCAAAGAACGTATATGAATGACCTCAGGATATGAACATGGAGGGCTGGACTATGCAGAGGTGGATGAAGGGGGAAAAAGTTGGGCAACTAAAATAACATAAACAATAAAACACAACAGAAACAGACTCATAGATAACAGAGAACAAATTAATGGTCACTAGATAGGAGGGAGGTTGTAGGATGTGTGAAAAAGGTGAATAGGATTAAGAAGTAAAAATTGCAAGGTATGAAAATAGTCATGGAGATGTAAGTGCAACCTACAAAGCTTGGTCAGTAAGGCGTCAAATGAGTATTCAACTTACTGGGGTGATCACTCTGTAAAGTATATAAATATTTAATCAATATGTTGTATTTCTGAAATTAATATAATATGGTATTTCAATTATAATTGAAAACATTTAAGAAATAAGAAATAATATCCAACCTGTAAAAAAAGAAAAAAAAGCTACAGGGATTTGACTACTGTATTAGTTATCTATTTTTGTATAATAAATTACCCCAAATACTTACTGGCTTAAAAACAGCAAACATCTATTCTCTTATATACTCTGTGGATCAAGCATTCAGGAGCTACTTAGCTAGGGGGTTGTCATATGTCATAGGGTTTCTGATGAGATTGTAATCAAGATGTTGGCCAGGACTGCAGGCATCCAGCCTCAGCTTCACTAGTGCTGGAAAACTAGCTTCCAAGCTCATTCTTGCAACTGTTGAAGGTAGACCTCTCTCTGTTCCTTGCTACATGAGACTCCATAGAGAGTTGCTTGAGTAACTTCGTAGCATAGCAGCAGGCCTCCACCACAGTGAGTGATCCAAAGAGACAGGAAGAGAGAAAAATGGAAGTTAAAATGCCTTTGATGACTTATCCTTGGAAATCACACTCGTCATTTCTACACTCTATTCAATACGAGGCAATCACAAAGAACAGCCCACATTTGAGGGGAGAAGAATTAAGCTCTGCATCTTGAAAGGAGGAGTACCAAAAAAATTTGAGGCCTATTTCAAAATGATCACAACTACTAAGTGTCTATCTTATTGTGAATTAACTTATTTTTACCTAGTACCATGCTATTCTCTAGTACATCAATATCATAAGCAGTCATAAAGCCATAGACTGAAGGGCAGTCATTTAGTTCTTTTTGGGAGGCAGCTAGTGTTTGTAGAATACCTACTACATGTCATGGTACTGGGTTCTTAAAGTTTGTTGTCTGATATAATCATCTGACAACTTTGTAAGCTGAATGTTATATTTATTATATGAACAATGGCTTTTATGGCTATTAGTAACTTTCTCAAAAACACATTTTTAAATGGAGGCTTATTCAGAACTAAATGATAGATAGTGTTTACTCTGTTTGGGGGTAATCACGCTAATGGCATTTGATCAAAGTTGGCAGACAGGTTTTGTTTGATACAAAAAAAATACTTTATAATTTAAAAACATTAATTTACCATATGTAAACAAGAGAAGACTTCAAAGGAAATCTGGAAATCCATCTCTTAGTAGTCTTTGAAACTAAGAAGCATTTCAATATGAAAACCATCAGCTGGTTCTAGCCTGCCTTGTTAGGTACTTGTACACTTTCAGGTCATCACCTAGGTTTGTCAGATTCCCAATGCACAAGTTTTACCTAATTATGTTATTTTCTAATCCTTGTATTCATTTAAATTTGTTATCACTGGCTGGTTGGAGATCATACAGCAAATAATTAAAGAAGAAATCAAATACTAAAATTGGTTAATGTATAATTTTCAAAAGGTTATAAACATGATATAAATATATGTAGTGAACATTTTTTAATGAGTTATTTAGCTCATTAGTGAGAGAAACAGCAGGATGGTAAAGTTGATTCAAAGGCATACAAAAGAGAGAAGTATTTGCAATCAATAAAAGAAAAACATGCTAATTTGAGATAGCAAAGTTAGATTTAAAACTAGTTAATGTCATACTGGATCATAAACTAGGGTTATTTTACTACCTGATTGAAATTGTTTTCATCTGTATTAGACAAAATTATTTGAAATTTATCAATATACAAATTAATATCTAAATTCATAGAGACTGAGACCTAATCAAAAATATTAAATTTTAAGTTAAACTAAAGTCTATTCCTCAGGAGAATTAACTAATCTTGAAAGGGCTGATTAGACAATGGTCCAGTATGACATTAAAAGGACATATGACATTTCTTTTATATTTTTTCTTAGCAAGATTTTGACATTTGTCTTCAATAATTTATGGCATGGGCTACTTTTAAAAACTTGAGTAGGTATATTATTGAAAATTTTTCTAGAACTACCATAGCAAAATATCACAGACTGTGCTCAAACAACCGAAACCCATTTTCTCACAGTTCTAAAGACTGGAGCCCAAGTCAAGGTGCCAGCAGGACCAGACTTCTCTGAGACTCCTCCCCTTGGTTTGCAGGTGGCCTTTCCTCTGGGCGCAGCAGGCCCTGGTCTCTCTCTACATGTCCTAATCTCCTTTTTATAAGGACACCGGTCAGGTTGGATTAGGGCCTACCTTAATGGCCTTATTTTAACTTAATTATCTCTTTAAATCCTTTTTTTTTTTTTTTTAATGCAGTCACATTCTGAAGTAAACCAAGGGATAAGACTTCAACATGTAAATTCTGGGGAAAGCAATTGAGCCGAAGCACAATGTATACATATATTTCAGTAAATTAAAAAAAAAATGTTTAAGTTCTACATTCCCCAGCTCTGGTAATTAGTTATTTGCTTTAAGACATGATGGGAAATTTGATGGACCATTTTATTTAATTTATTCAATTATAGATTATCAATTATAGATTATCATAAGTGTTTGTCTTTTCTCATTTTTATTGTTTTAACTTTTCCCTAAATTTATAAATTAACTTCCCCTGGGTACCACTTTAAGCTTTTAGACCTAAAAAATATTGAGTTTTAGAATGTTTAAAGTTACTTATATTCATATAACACTTTATCAGTTTCAAAATACTTTCAATCATTTTATTATTTAAAATTTTACCAATGTTAATATTTAGATTATTTTGTAGATATGAACAGAAAAATAATCTTTGCTTTTGGTAGTTAAGAAATTCTGAGTGACCATAGGAAAATACATTTCAAGAGAACACTAAAGGTGAAACCTGAATGATTTTTGGTTGAAAAATGAATAAAAGGTAACTAAGAAGAGCATATTTCAAACTTTATTCTAGTAACAGTGAAGTAATAAAGGTCTTACTTTACTGGTGACAATGGGTTCTTTTGTCATGCTGAGAGAAAGGAATTTCAAACAGCACATACTTGGAGAAGTTTAAACACGATGGTAAGATTTTTATTGGCGTTAAGGAAAATAATACACCCTCAGGGATGGAATGTACAGGGCTGGCTGTGCTCTAGCAGCACCTGCCCCTAAGCTTCTGTTAATCCTCCATATAGTTTCTTGGTATTTGGTAATGATCAAGGAGCCGTTCAAACCATCCAACCCAACTTCCTGATTCTTCCTGGGCTTGAATTGGGTCCTCCCCTTGACCAACTTGTTCCTGGAACCTGGGATTTAACCTCTCTATTCAGTCTATTACCTTTCTAGTTTTTTTCCCAGACTAGGCTCTGCTCCTGTATGGTTCTTACTACACATGTCCAAAGTAAAAACACTTCCCTTCGGTGCCATCTTGACTTCAATTGCACATGTCCAAAAGTTCTATTATGTCATTGCCTTCCAACCAATGGAGGACTTTTTCCTCCTCCTCACTCCTATAATCTGGTATTAGGCTGGCAGCACTGTGGGGGGAGATTTTTTTGTCTGTTCTGAAGATTAAATCTTCTTGACAGCCTTTCCCTGGGATGTGAGAATGTGTCTGTAAGTGCTATGGCTTCCTAGTAGGTTTAATGGAATGCTGTCCTAATATCTGATTCAGCTTCCCAGTTTATCAAACTTATGTCTGACTCCCTTTGCACCCTCCCTCATTACTAACTATTTAACTACCTATGCTAACATTACTCCTAAAAAATTAGCAATATATTTTTAATGTAATGTCATAAAATGATTATAGTTATCTTCAGCAATTTCCAATGAACTTTGTTATATATCAGAAAGTGAAAATGAAATACTGAATCTGTTGCCTAGAAAAATTCACCTATCTCCTAAAATGTTGAAATCATGTTAGCTAAGCTTATCTGTCTCTCAGCTTGCTTACTTGAACTTTTTATCTAATTGCTTTAATTCTCCTATCTTACTAAAAATTTCATTTAAATAAGACAGATATGTCAAATATAAGAAAAAGAAACAAAACCAATCCCCACATTATTAAGTATTTGGCTAATTATCAGGTAATATAATGAGACCTGCTCCTTGGATGGTTGTTAACAATACCTATTGTTTCAGAAGTAGAGGATCTTTCTCCAATTATACTGAGTTGAAAGAAGGTGTGAATGCTGTCAAACAGATCTTTTGTCTGAAATTACAATTGCAGAGACTAAACCAACTGCATGCCTAGCATGAAAGATGGGTCATTGAATATACTCTAGCACAGTATCTGAACCTAAGGTATTTACAATGACATTTGACACAGTGGGTTCTGTGTTCCAGCTGATATAAGAACACAAAAATAATGAAAACCAAACAAAGCATACATTTACAGATTTCTGTAGACAGAATTAATTCAGATTTTAAAAAATTTTGTTTGCTGAACTGGCTGTAAAAAAAAAAAATGTTTCATGTGGTATGTGGAACATTTAAGTTATTATGTTTCCAGAAAGACTGTGCAATTTTGGAGTGAAACTGTAATCGGTAACTTGAAGAAGTGTATCCAGTGAAGGTGATATCCACTTTCTGCTTGTGCATACAAGGCATGATAGGCATTTTCATAAAGTTGCTACTTTCTCTATTTTGCTTGGACAATATACTATTATGAATGATGATGGCACACGCGTCTATATGAATGTTTCTGTAGAAAGAGTATCATTCACTGAACCAGCATATTACTAAGGAATTATTTTGAAATATAGAGTTGGAAGATTGTTTAGGTTTAGATTGCAGAAGGAAAACCTTTTTGCCCTGGCCTGCGTGGCCCAGCTGGTTGGAGTGTCATTCCATGGACCAAAAGGTCACAGGTTCAATTCCTGGTCAGGGCTAATACCCTTGTGTCAGGTTTGATCCCCTGTCAGGTCATGTACGAGAAGGCAACCAATTGATGTTTCTCTCTCTCACATTCCCTCTCTCTCTCTCCCTTCCTCTTTCACTAAAAGAAATGAAAAAAAAATTGTCCTGTGGTGAGGATAAAAAAAAAAAAGAAACAAACTGTTTTTAAGTAAATGAATCATAGAGCCATAGTGAGTTCAAACAAGGAGATATCAAAGTATAATTTTGATACACAAAAACATGACTGCCATGATATTTAGAATGAATAAAAACAGAAATTTATTTATTTATGGCATTATTGAGGTAACCAGACTGATATTGCTGCTCTAAGCACATTAAGGATGTGGAATCAGATATTTATAGGTATTTTAAAGAAAAAGGATGTTTAAATAAGACTTCTAGATTAGATTAAAATGGTTAATGGTTTGGATAATAAAACTATAACCTTTAGGATTTAGATTAATATCTAATTAGCATGAAATTTCACAATCTGTTCAAATAGAAAATATTCTAGTCAAGCACATACATTCTTCTACAGTTGTACTATCCACAGCAACCACTAGCTACCAACATTTTTTTTAAATTTAAATTTGAGTTAATGTAAATGGCATGCAATAAAGATTCAGTTTCCCAGTTATACTAGCCACCTTTTAAGTGCTCACTAGACACATCTGACTAGAGGCTACTTTCTTGAATAGCATAGATATAGAATATTTCTGTCATTGCAGAAAGGACTATTGAATATCACTCTTCAAGAGAATCAATTAAACTTTGAGCAGGTCTGTTTTACAATGTCTACGTATGTTGTTGAAAGAAAATTTCACCCCACTTTTGCTTTATTTGGTAGTTTTGGATACATTTTGTAAACAAAGGGTCTTACAAATATCCTTTTCCATCTTCTCCACCTTTTCTTTCTTAACAAATGAGGATCTGAAAATAAGGTTTTACTTTAAGTTCACAATAAATTTTTACTCTTACTACTGAAGAGGTTAGCTGTGCCATTGAACCAGTTATGATAATTGGATTGAATGAACTATTTTGGGCAAATGCAACAACTAATAGAAATATTTTATTGTAATTACCTATATTTTAGGATTTATAAACTCTTTATCCATTGGTGTTTATGTCATCTTCCATCCTTAGATGTCAAAAAGAATGTTATCAAGAAAGTCATTTTTGTGTAGAATACTTAAGTCGCTTATTTTGGTATAGCAATAAATTCTCTTTGCAATTTTTTTATTATAAAACAACCTGTAGTTCTAAAATATTCTCTGTGATGGTTTGGGCAGACTTGTGTACTTTTTGGCTAATGATAATAAATTTGCACCTGTGATTCAATGATTTTGTGTGTGTGTGTTTCAGATATGCAACACATGGCGATTGACTGGCTTACCAAAAATCTCTACTTTGTGGACCACGTCAGTGACCGGATCTTTGTTTGTAATTACAACGGGTCTGTATGTGTCACCTTGATTGACCTGGAGCTCCATAATCCTAAGGCAATAGCAGTAGATCCAATAGCAGGGTAAGACATTCTTGTTTTTAGTGTTAGATCTCAAATCATGTTCATTAAGAAAAAAATCAGAGTCTGACAACAGTTGGGCAATATAAGACTACAGGCTCTATTTTCTAAATATTGATTTTAACGACTGCATTAAAGGAAGCAAAAAGCACAGAACCTACAAGGCAGATGCTGAGAAACACTGATGCCATCACACATCAATATTATAAGCCTATCCTAACACACACACACAGCCTGCCACCTCCCAAGAACTGCTTTGGAGTCACCAGAGAAGAACCTCAACATAGTTTTTGGTTAAAAAGAGGAGCCTTTAAGCCTACTTAGCAGTAGACCTTAAACTTAGGAAACTTTGAAAATGCTGCTTGACAGATGTACTATTAATAGACCTAATATCCAACACAACATTTAGGACTTATAAAAAAGGTACAATACATGCTCAAGAGTACTACTAAAACATTTAGGTCACCTTGTTAGTTGACAGTAAATATTTTTTCTCTAACTACTGATATGTAAATACTATATTATTATGGAGTAGCTGAATTCTTCATCAGGATTTATCTTTACCTTTTTTTGACTTTCAAATTTTACAAGCCATTTTATTGCTTAAAAAGAGATCTTATCTGAGTCTCTCTTAGCTAAAGTCTCATCAATCTTTTCTAATATTTCACGATTTATCAAAATTAGTCATAAATGTTTAAATTTCCTTCAGTTCATATGATTAGAAAATCAATACATGAATTTTGCTTTAATTTTACAAACACTATTATTAGGGGGAGAAAGGCAAAATATGAAGTCCTATCAATTCAATTCTGTCATCCGTCAGTATTAGCCACAGATGATGTCAAATTAATGACATACTATACAACTTTAATGGGAGGGTCTGTTGTTTTTTTAAGATGTAAGTTGCAAGAAAGATTTGAAAACTGAAATTTTCTGCTTGTTACTGTTTTAGTTGTTCCCAAGCAGTTCGGGCAGAAATGCCTGATGGAACACATATATCCTAAACTGCCATAAGCCTCCATTCAATGAATGGGAAAATATTTACTGAAGAGACAGCTGTTATCCATATGTGGACTTTTGTCACTCTTTACTTAAAGTCTGATTGGATATTAAGATGCATCATCACAATGGTTCTGATTTTGACAAGAACAGCTTGCCCGTAAGAATATCGCTAGGAAGGCTGTGTAATATAATCCTTGAATGTAGCTCTATTTGTATTTGCAGCAGATGGTTTCTTGACTAACTCTAACTGCAGTGATGCTTCAGAAGACATCAGTAAAGAAGTTGTATTTAAACTGATTTGTTTGGGTTGTTGGATATGGGTAGTAAGAAAAAATTGGAAATTTACAAATGTGCTAACAACATTCTTTTGGTGTTTTATTTAGAAATATATTTGCTTGCACATTTGTCTCTGCATGTGCTAAATAAATTTCAAATTAGCCTTTCCACAGTCTCGTCGGTCAAAAATGTTAAAAGGTGAAGCTACTGTATTTCTCCCTTCATTCTGCCACTATTATCCTTCGCTATTTTTTTCTCTTTTTTTATTGTGCAATTATAGTTGTCCCCCTTCCCCCCTATTATTCTCTCCCACCCTACCCACCCCCACCTCCCATATTCAGTCCTTACCCCCCATTTACTTTGTCCATGGTTCCTTTATACAGGTTCCTTGATGACTCTTCCCCTTCTTAAAAGCTAAGACCCAGGGACCATTTTCAAATAAAACTGCCAATCTGAAGTACACACACACATGCAAACACACACATACACACGTATATATACATATGTGTTTGTGTGTGAACACTGTCTCTCCTTCTGTGCAGAAACATATTTTATGTTCTCAGCCTTCCTATTTCTCCCTGTCATTACATGAAAGAGCCATATTTGGCCATTTTTTGTCAAAGATATGAGGAATAAAAAAACCCCACATTGTTTGCATTTGTTCTATGCTGGATTCCTTTTAGCCTAGTAACTGTTTAAATGTAATTTTGTCATGTATCACTTATCATAATAAGCTCTTTGAAATTTTTTGTTTGAGTTTGCCCTGTCTCTCTAGCCCAGCTTTCAATAATGAGTCATAGAAATCAGAGAAGGAAAAGCTTAGCTCTTTTATAAATATAAGCCTGACTGTAATAGAACATTTCAAATATATTCTACTTTTCATTTAATATCAGAAATTTGGCTAGGGTTAATGTGACACTGTCAAAGAAGGGAACAGTAGGATTTTTTTTTCTTTAACTTTTAATGTGGGGCCTGATTGAGAATAATTTGAGTAGTTGAGGTGAGGACAAAACTATATGCCCCATTGAAGGGGAAATGTACCACCTACCATTTCTACTACCTTTTCCTAACTGTATAAGGTGCTATACGTTTGACTCTTTTGGTTATAACTTCAGTTGGAAAACATCAGAATGTATTAAAAGTTGATGTGGCTCTTAGAGCTTGACTTTAATAAAGTATGACAATCTCCTATGGAAGGAGATTTGCTTTACCTCCCCAAATGCTGCATTGAAAAAAATATATATATGTGTCTGTGTCTGTGTGTGCGTGTGTGTGTGTGTATAAATATATATCTTTTACTTGGCTATACTCTTCACTTTTCTCAACCTCCTATTCCATTTTTAACTAAGGACTATTATGGTATTACTATTACCTTTATAATTTTTTTAAAAATTGTTAGTCATTGATTGAATATAGATTACAGATTTTCTCTAGATTCTCAATACAACTTGTTCTAGGCTCCAATCCAAATGTGGCAGGAAGAGATTGTTAATAAACTCTTGCTTTTTAAGATGTTTACATTGACTTGTTAATTCAGGCTTTGTCCCAGAGGTATTTCTTTAGATTTTTCTTTTTATTTTCAAATTTTAACAATATTTTTTTCCAATTGTTCCTTGAAGAAATTTCTTTAAAAAACTGTAGAGTCATTAGATTCAAAAGGTAGCATAGAAATCCAATCAACCTCACAAATACTGTTTCTGGCACTGGCTGTGAGGGATCTGCTCATTTAATGATTAAGAGCTTGATGCTGGAGTCTCTCCCTGAAATCAAATTCTGGCTCCACCAGGTACTAGCTGTGTAATATTGGATGCCTTCTTTACCTGTTTTCCCATCTCGAAAATAGTGGATAATGTTAATTCTACCCTAACACTTTCTGAGTTGTAGAATATGAGTTCTCTTTTTCATGTTGGTCAAAAATTACTACTACTGTGTCCAACATTTATGATAACATTATGTCTACTACAAAGCTTCCTGAAATGATTTATTTTTTATAGACTAAATCTACACTGTAAGAAAGTACTGTTAAAGAGGAGGAGACATGAGTAAAAGAACGGTATCGGCCGGGAATCAATACGAAGTATATATAGGAGGTTGCAGGAGAGAAGTACAGAGTAGCTGTGGTATAAGGAAAATAGCAGGGGAAACGCAATTTCAATAACTGATTTTATGTAAGATGTGTTTGGATACTTTCAAGGTCTTTCAAAGGATAAAGGTGAAGAATAAAATGCCCTCCTAGTTCCCTTTGTTATTTAACCTGCGTTTTTAAATATAATGTTTCAATGTTAAACCATGTAGTACCTGGGGTCTAATGAGGGTAATAACTGAGGACAGGAGTGAAGCTAGTTTACAGTTTTATTTCTGCATTGTGGCCCTAAATTCCTATTAATATCATCACACTAAACTTGAGACAAAAATTCATTTCACCAAGAATATCAAATTGTTGCAACAATGTTGAAAAAGGGGGATAAACTAATACTAACCGTGATAATTATTAGAAAAACAGTGTAAAATTAAAGGGATGTTTTAATGGTAGTACTGAAGTTGGAATTGAAAATTTAGGATTAAAATATTTTTGAGGACTTGGGATACCATGTACAGAATCCAAAATCAACAATTATAAGAGATGGCAAAATTGAGGGAGAGATCTCCCATATCCTGTGAAAGAGCAGAAATGGAACATTTTCCAAACACAATGTATATTCTCTTTCTACGAAGGATGGGTTTTTAACTTGTAGAGAGTAAAAGGTAGAGTGATGTGTAGGATTTATTTGTGAACCTATGACCCCATGTCAGTATTCAGGGGAAAGGGTGTCTGTCATCTTTGTTCCCTACAAGAACAGGCCATCTATCAGGAGGTACAGGTGGGAAGCTCATGACTCAGAAGTTGAATTCACACAGGAGTGATTGACAGCATTTAATAGTTAATAAACCCTTTCCCATCACCCAGCTAGATCCGCACTGTTGGTGAAGTTAACCATAGTTGAACAATTAAAGATGGAATCAAAGTTAACAACCATCAGGGTGCAGGGTACGCTAATGAAATCCTAACCTAAGCTGCCGTATGAATGTGGGAAACTAGAATATGAAGAAGTTTGCTTGGGCCCATGAAAGGGATCTTGTAACAAGGCAATCCTTTGGATAAATATCAGGTTTCTCACTCTGTTAGATAGCTCCTAGAGGTCGCCTAGGTTCCAAGTGAGACTGTGCTTACTATTCTCTTGTAATAGGACATAAATAGAGTCGATGCAGTCCATTGGCTATGAATCCCCTCAGACTACACTGGTGGTAAATTAAAACTAAAGTTTGCACCCCCATGATTAACCACTACCTATTGATTTGAGGATATAGATTGTTCTGAAGTTGCTATGGGTTTGAACATGAGTAAACATGTAAAGACATGCCTCTATGTATCTTTTTCTCCTCATGGAAGTAACAGTCTTGGAGGGTCTCACGCTCATCTGCAATTCATGAATGTCCCTAATCTTTTGAAATTCATATTTACATTTTGATAGGTTGCAAATTGCAAGTCCTGACTTTTTAAGGAAGACCTACCTTCCACACACATCCACACACACACACACACACAACATTATATTTCAAAGATAGATGATAGATAAATGCATACATACATACATGCATGCATACATACATACATACATAGATGGTAATTAATCTCCTAGCCTCCTTTGCCATTTCAAGGTAGTCGTGTGACAGGTTTCTACAATTAGATACATCTCCCCACTGTTCAAGAGACATATATTTCTTAAAGTCAATGTCAACATAGTCACCCACAGAATCTTCTTGAATATTCCTGTTCATTAGAAGAAAACACAGAGAAAAATGGAGATATTTCATTAGCTCCAATAATCATTCTCCTGATTTTATGTATTGACCTGCTTTAATTTCCCTCTTAGATATCTGAATTTAAAGTTTCTTTAAAAAAAACTGATGAACAAAATGAACTGCGAAAAATATATTTTGCGTTATTAGTGTATCTTTTAAAGAATTTTGGTTCCCCGCATAGGAGTGGTACTTAGGTAGGCTTACCCAGGGGTGATTCAATTATGTGAAGGAAAGTATTAAGGGAGTTATTTTCCTACTTCTTCTTACACTCAATGGATGCCTAATGCAGTACAATGAAAACATCCTAAATATTATCAATCTGTTTGAATTATTCAAGAAAAATTTACCAGTGTGTGTTCTTATCCATGGAAATAAATTCAAGTGGCTATTAGTATGTAACATTAACCATGTTTCTATGGTTTATCTATCTATAATCTATCTAAATATCTCTGTGCTTATTTCCTCTTTTATACCATTACTACCTTCTCCTGGTGAGTCTAGCATTGCTGGATGGCATTTAGGTTCATAGAGAATTACCTAAGCAATGGGCATCTGCCAACATTAGGCCAATGTACTAAGTGCCGCAGGAGCAACACCAATTGCTACTTTTCAATCTAAAGTTACTTTTAGGAGTCACCGAAGCGAATGGGCAAGACAACATGCAAGTATGTGTTTCACAGTCTGCACTATTTTGACTGAACTTAGTGGTTTACTCGAGTATAAATTTATATTAGCTATCTTATGCATGACTCAAATTCCTCTCCCTAATTAATTTTTTCTGGTTCAACCTCTTTCCAAATTCCTCTCTAGACCCCTTCATATGTGGAGGTTCATGAATGGCATCTTTTAGTGCCTCTTTCATTTACAAATATTATGTTATATTGCTATTAGCCTGGCAATGTGGAAGAGCAACTTGGAGTGGTTTATGTTCAGTTCAGCCTTTACTGGAAACTTAACCCAAATTCGTTCAACTTCTACTTTACTCTTTCTTGACTCATATCATTCCTGAAGTCAAAATAATCCAAATCATTGTATATGTCTATTTTCTCTCTTTGCTTCTCTCTTTCTTTTTTTACTCTATAATTTCTCAATGTCTATTGACTTTATCTCTAAACTACTCAGTTTGCTATTCCGTTTGTAGAATTATACTCATCTTCCCAACCTTCCAACCACTTCTTATAAAAGAATTCCTTCTCTGAATCCTCACTCTTACTAATCTCGTTCACTCAGATAAAGTAATAAAAAAGTAACTGTGTGTAGCTTAAATTATAAAATAATTTATATTTCACTTAAAAATCTATATTTAGGATAGTCATTAGGTTGGTTATTTTAGTGGCTCAAAAATATCATTAAGAACACAGGTCCCTTCTTTATTCTGTGATGTTAACTTCAGTCTATGCTTTTCAGGGTAATTCCTCTGTGGTCATCAGTTGGATACTGAAGTCCTAGGGATCTTGTGTAGAAATATGGGATTTAGTTTAAAAAACAAACTATGCTGTTTCCTCCTTGGGTGTAGAAGAGCTCACAAAACAGACCTTTCCTCATGTCTTCTTGGTCAGAACTCAGTTATATGCACACCTAAACTTTTAATGTTGCCCATATCAAAGACAGAGGAACATGGGAGTGAAATTGGGACCAAGCTTACATGGAAGAAAGGAATATGGATTATGAGCAACCCTCATCTACTACAAACACTACCATATGATAGTCCTTTCTCAAGTGCCGGACTTTGTTTTGTATTTTTCTTTCCAGAAACTGCAGGGTCTCTTTTCACTTAGCTAAAACTAGAATACCAAAAAATATTTTGTTCCAATTCTTCATTCCCTCTTCAAAAAGAGTGATTCCATTTCCTTTTAGCCAAAATTGTTAAAACTCATTATGAAAAATATTTTTTTTCTTACCTTTTCTCCAAGGCAAATAAATAACAGTTTATTTCTCTGTTTGCTTTTCTGTAACATGTTCTACAATACTGAGAAGTAACTGGGGTGGGGAACTCTAGATAACACAGCTGGTATATCTTTTCTTTAACCTTTAAAAGCATAGCTTAGAACCAACAGGAACTTTTATTGTATCAGATTCCTCAATAATTCGGAAAGCTATATGAATATTTCTAAGCCACTGGGGTAATAATGGACAAATTACTGTTTCACTTACAAAATGATTCTCAAGTGACATGAAAGCTTTCTTACTCTTTGTCAGAGAATAGTTTACATACTGAAAGGATCAATGTCATTATTAGGAAAGAATAATTTATAATTTCAATTAGTTTAAAATTATTATTATTAAAATAACACAGGGACATGTTTTCATTGACCTTTAGAGAGAAAGAAAAGGAGGGAAGGAGAGAAGGAAGGGGGGTAGAGAGAGGGAGAAGAGAAACATCAATTGGTTGCCCCTAGGACACAACCCCAACCTGGGATCAAATCTGCAACCTGGGCATGTGCCCTGACCAGGAGTCAAACTGACAACCTTTCAGTGCATAGAATGACACTTTAATCAATTGAGCCATGCAGCCAGGGCTGAAGTTATTTTTAATATATTTTTTGCATAGACTTTTATGAAAATAGGGAGTTGGTATGATCTAGTGTTATTATTTTTGGAAACATAAGGACAGCTTTCCTGTGTCATGCAGGTGTAACCAGGGCATCAAGATAATGCTATATCTATTCTTTCATGAAACTTGGCATATAACAAAGTTATGCATCAAATATAAAATATTAAAATCAGTATATATGGTTATTATAGCTTATAAAGAAATTCTACACAACAAAAATATTCTACATAGTAATTTATTTGACATTTCTGAGTTAAATAATTAATCAGACAGTAAATGTTATTTTCAAAAACTAAGAGAATACTGATTAGTTTGTAAACACCATAGAGAAAAAGACAAAATTTTAAAACAATAAAATAAGTACTTGACATGATTCCCCTTGTTTTTTTATCACGGTTGCACACATAATGTAAATTCAGGATTTTACAATAGGCTATATAATCATATTCAAACCAAAACAAAAAAATAAAAATAGAAAAACAGGAAGGAATATAAAAAAACAGCTTTCTTAATTCTGGTTTATATTTCATTCCACTTCACTAGTGAGCCTCACAAGGTATTGAACCAAAGTTGATATTTTCTTCTGAGACATATTTTAAGTGACTTGACTTGAGAGAAATTTGCCTGGCTTTAAAGTCAAAAGTGGATATTTTCCAAATCAAATACTTTTCACTCAAGATTTTTTTAATCTTTCAAAGGGAAAGACAAATGTTGAGGGTATTTAGTCTTCTTTCAGTTTTAGTGAGATAAGCACTTTGTAAAAATTGTGCTTAGGAAGGAAGTATCACACATTGTGATTTCAAACTATACTATAAAACTGTAGTAATTAAAACAATATGGTACTATCATAAAAACAGATGAGTAGACCAATGGAATGACCTTTAGAGCTCAGACACAAAGCCAACAAATATTTTACAAGTAAGCCAAGAATACTCAATGTATAAAGGACTATCTCTTCGAAGAAGAAGATATTGAATTCGGCTGGGATAATTGAATAGACACATGTGAAAGAATAAAACTTATAACTTACACCACTCACAAAAATTAACTCAAAGTAGATTATAGTCCTAAATGTAAGACATAAAAATAAAGCTCTTTGATATGGGTCTTGGTCTTGAATTATTGGTTATGGCAGCCAATAAATAAATAAATAAATAAATAAATAAATAAATAAATAAATAAATCTACATTAAATTAAAAAGTTTCTCACAGCAAAAGAAAGCATCAACACAGTGAAAAAGACAGTCAATGTAATGGAGGAAATATATTTACAAACCATATACCTGATAAGGGGTTAATATACAAAATATATAATGAACTCATACAATCTAGAACTCAATAACAAAAATTTCTAAATAACCCTATTTAAAAATCAACAAGGAACCTGATAGACATTTCTCCAAAGATGGTATATGAAAGGCCAATAGGTACATGAAAAGGTGCTCAGCATCACTATTTATTAGGGAACTGTAAATCAAAACTACAATGAAATATCCCCTTATGCTTATCAGTTGGCCATTATCAAAAAGACAAGAGAAAACAAATGCACTCATAAATGTGGAGGAAAGGGAACACTTGTGTATTGTTGGTGAGATTGCAAACCGGTACAGCCACTGTGAAAATCTGTCTGGAAGTTTCTCTAGCAAATAAAAATAAAACCATCATATAATCCAACAATTCTACTTGGGAATATACTAAAAAAAAAAAAAATGAAAACAATGACTCAAAAGGTGACCTGCACTCCCATGTTCATAGCAGCATTCTTTACAATAACCAAGACATGGAAACAACCTAAGTATCCGTTGATGGGTGAAAGGATAAAAAAGTTGTGGTATATTTATACATAATGGAATATTATTCAGCTTAAGAAAAATAAACAAACATGGAAATCTTACTATGTGTGACAACAGGGATAGACCTTGAAGACATTTTGCTAAGTGAAATAAGTCAGAAGAGAAAGGTAAATGTTGTATGATCTCACTTATCTGTGTGCTCTTAAAAAGAAAGAAACAGTGGTCAGAGTTGGAGGGTGAGAAGAGGGGGAATTGGAGGAAGTTGTTCAAAAGCTATTAACTTCCCCAAAGGTTCTCATTACAACGGGATTTTTTTCTTTGTTTTGTCTTTCTTTTCTTGTATGAGAAGATGCATTATAGCTGAACCTATTGTGCTAATAATCTCACAATATATTTCAATTAAGCTATAATGTTGTATGCCTAGAACTTATACAGGTATGTATGTCAATTATTTCTCAATGAAACTAATAAAAAAAGGAATGAAAAAAATGTGCTTTGGTAACATCATCAACAACCAAACTAGTTAGTAAATCTCTATATTGATATCCTAAATCTGGCTTAGTATGGCATAAAATGAAATCAAGAAGCAACATAAAAAGTAAAATATTCCTGTTTTCCAGAAATCTTCAGTCTAGGTCACAAAATGGAATTTAGCACTGGGAAATTAATTAATTTGAAGGCATACCTAAGTAATCAATTAATTTCATAAATTGAATTGGGACCTATCTAAAGTGTTTGGAACTCTACAATGACCAAAATGCCTCCTAATATTTCTGATTAGTGAATATGAAATATGAAATATCTTAAGTAAGCAAAAGCATCCTGTGTTATTTTTATATTATGTATTATATTATAGAAATAATTTGGTAAAGTTATTTCAATTGTATACATACAATTTAATTATTTATCAGTGAAAATGACTGCATTAGACAAATGTAATATTCATAGGGTGCACTCTGAAGTTTGAATGATATCAACAGAATAATCTCCTTACAACAATTATATTCATTAGAATAATGGTAATTGTGTTTATAAACTCTAAAATTGCAACATAACACAAATAAAATTAGATTTTACACTCATATGAATACAATGAGGGTATTAGCAGGTTGGTGAACAGCTTCCACCACGTGGTGATTCTGAGATCGCGGTTTCTTCCATTTTGCAGCTCTAGAATTTCACAAGGACTTGGGATATTCTGTTTTCAACTAACGGGAAGGGAACATGTTGAAGATCCATAGACACAGCTGGACGCAAACAATCAGGGAAATGTAGCACCTGGCTAGGCAGTTGATTGCACATGAAACACAATACTATGGAAGCAAGAGCTTTTTTTTATTTGTAACGAATATTTTGCCATTTCAACCACAGTCTTGTCTTCTGGCTGTCAAATCCTCATGTGTACCCCTCTTACTATACATAGAATACACTGCATTTAGGTCAAAGTAGAGGATCTCCAGGTGATGTTCAGTTCTCTCCATTGTGTCCTTTTTTGGGTTCTTCTTATACAGCCATTTATCAACCAAAAAAAGCTATCTGCACCTGCTGTTCCCTTCACTCCCTATATAAATTGCTGGGCCAGTGTTAAATAACAAAAACTGCTATTTGGGAAAAGAGAGGATGGAAACAAACAGTAGCCATAGTACAGAGAAATAATGAAATCCTGCCAGGCAAGTAAAGTGAAGACCTTCTGGCCTGGTGGTTTGGAAGTCACTTGTGTGGCTTCCTCTTTTTACTGCAGTTTTTCCCTTGTCCATTGTTCTCCTTTACCTGTACTTCCACTGGGAGGTTCTTTCTAGTCTGTTGTACTCAATACTGTCGCTGAAGTTGAAAATGGGGAATATCTTCCCCGTGAGGAGTATATATATTTCAGACTATTTCTTGTTCCTTTCAAGTTATTTTAAGGTTGAAAGAGAGAAAGGATTTTGTAAGCTAAGCTCATGGCTTTTGCTCTTATAAATTGCCTTGAAAATTAGTAGAATTTTGATTTCTTTTTCAGCCATCACTTCTGTTACAATAACTATACTCAAAGTTATATTTTAGAAATAATTATCAAGCCCATTTATCTCTTTCCACCTTACTCTTTTGGTATTCTCTTTTATCCTGTTAGTATAAAATGAGATCTGAAAACAATGATTTAGTTGGAAGCAAACACCTTTTGTCTAAAGGCTAAATTCCTCTGTTTAATCAAAAAGTATTAATTGGCTTTTCTTGCTCTTAGCCATTTTCAGTATTTTTTTATCCTAACTATTCAAGACACAGAAGTGATTGGCTTTCCAAACCTAGGAGGCCCAGTTTTGGGTTTGTTCTATTCCCTTTATTCCTCCTTTTTTTTTTTTTTTTTTAATCTATGAGCCAATTCTAACCTACATTAATTTCCTGGTAACATCTTGCCAAAGTAAACATGTAGTAACTAAAGCAACTTCTAATATTATACTTTTAAATTTCTTTCCTTAAATCCAAAGACTCAATAAGTACTTGTTTTTCTTTCAATATATTTTCCAAGATGCTGCAAATGACATTTTTTTATCAAATACTTTTAACCTTGAAGACTTTTAGAGCTGCTGCCACCTTACTTACCATTGATTCAATGGAGTTTAGGTTTTCATGAAGGTAGTTCTGCATTTACACTACCACCTTCTGAATTTGTTATGGTAACACTTGCTGCTATAAATTTCAGTGGATAGTACAAGGAATTTGTCTTTTGTTTTTAGTAGACTCCAATGCATGTGTACCTAGTTATCAGGCAGCTTTTTTGCCGTGTGGAGACTGAAAGGTGGAGGCTCCTTTCATCTTGTGCTTCCTATATCCTTTGGGGCATCACAACCCTCTGATTTTTGACCAGACAGAAGAAAGTCACTTCTGCTTTATTAGAACTTCCACCCAACAGTGACATATGTAATTTTGGTTATATTCCACTAGTGCCATCTAGTCACTATGTGACATCTGGAAGAAAATATGGTTCCTAGCTGGGAAGTTGTCAACTGCTCCATGGACTTTCTGGTTAACAGATGGCTATCTCTGCTATTGTAACTACTATCTCACTTTATTATTATTATTATTTTATTGCCTTTTGGTTACTAACAAAATAAAAGCAAAATAAGTTAGCACGTCAAAGCCCTTGTTTCAAAAAAGTATTTTAAACTGGGTGAGTTCATCTTTTTTTAGTTTTTATACTCTCCTGAATGCTCAGAATTCATGTTTATCATTTATCTGGAACAAGATAAATTTTTTCATCAGATTCATTTTTTTCTTTTGTTTCACAAATCCAAATCATGTATTCAAAGTTTTCCTGGAAAATATATAATCACATAAACAAGTAGATTATACCCTGATGAATGACTGAAATAACAGGCATCTCCACATTGGGACAAGTTCTTTATATAATTGTTTCCAGATTCCTAGAACTTAAATGCCTTCTTCTCTGAAGGGGCTAGAAACACCATGATAAAATTTTATTTTCAACTCTTTTTAACATCAGAATGATAATTATTCTTCAATTTGTGATTCTTAAGATCTCACCACCACTCATAGAAGGTCATGTTTTCCAGATTGGGTGTTTTGAATTTTATGTGAAGCATGCTAGGTTATTATTTATCTTTTGTTTTGTTTTGTTTTGCTTTGTATTGTTTTGTTTTGTTTTGGAGCATACTCTGAATAAATGTAATGCTTGCAAAAATTCTGAAAGTAGAAGATAAAAAGGATTGCTAGTGGGAGTAATAATAGAGGTAGAAGAGAAAGAAAGGACAGTTGAATTAGTGTAATAATACTCTGTTTTAGAAAGATTTTGACACTAGTAATAATCCTAACTCCAACAGGCTTAAATGATAAATTGCATTCTCACTTAAAAGGAAGGCCAGAGAAGAACAAGCTTGGTTGGGTCCAGACTTGGTTGAACTAATGCCACAATGACATCATTAGAGAGCCATGCCACTTCCATGCATTCAGCTTGCCATCCACTGCTACATCCTAATTCCTTTCCCTTTATGCTTATAAGGTGCTGCAAGTGGGAACTGAGGAAAATTGCTTACTTATCCTCATGCAGCAGGTAAAAGAAAGAAACCTGCCCCCTAAATATGGTCTCTAAATCTATCACTTGAGTATGAATGGGCTACATAATGTTGCTTTCTCATATCTTGAGCAGTATCAGCCCCTGGGAGAATACCATGTGCTGTTTGGATTTGTGTTAATTAGAGTTCATCTCTAATTAACTAAACCTAAGAACTGAAGTGGGTTCAATTTCCCTAAGTCACATGGGCTCTGGTAGTGGTAGGGGTGTGGAGAATTATGGCTCTCTGAACATAATCAAGTTTCTGTTAAGAAAGAAATACTGGAAAAAGCAAAACAGATAACTTCCATGGCAAAGGAACAGAGATGTATGCATTCAATGTCATGGAATATTTGCTGTGGAATGCAGACTACTTGAGAGCAAAATGGCCTTCTTCCTGATGGGTATTTTGAGGGTCTTTATAAAGCCCTGTGAGTACTAGATAAGGATGGTAATTGAGGCAGCCATGAGGATGATGATGTGACAAACATGACAATGGAAATGGTATCAACAAACCGGTGAAGGTGAGGCTGCCTCAACAAGGCAATTATTGAAACTGTGTGGCGATAAGTCATTTTTTTTTTCAACTTAAAGCATGCTCAATTTAAAGAGCAACCCCTAATGGACTCCATAGATAAAGATACTTTAAAGATCTTTAGTGACTTCCCCCAAAATAAGACAGACAAAGATTGAGATGATTGAAGATAAGGAAGCTTCTAGTTTAAAAGTAGGACTAGCCGCCGGAAACCCTGCCTTGCTCTCTGGATCTGTCCCTGTTTCTATTATTCAATGACAAGCACCTGAATGGGGATAAGCGGGCTGATAACACATAAGTTAGAGGCTGCTTAATAAAAAAATGTTTTTAAGCCAGGAAAGCCTTTTTTTAAAATTAATTTTTCATAGCTATTTTATATATCAGATTCCATTAGCAGGTAACTTAATATTGCATGATTTAAAGAATAATGTTAACTATATTTTATTAAAATTAATTATATTAAGATGAATAATCGTGACTATAAATCACCCATAAGACTTCTTCGTTTTATAACGATGAAAACCCAAATTTAGTTTTTTTTTCAAATGAAAAAGGAATATTTATTTTAGCCAGCCATAAATAAACTTAAAGGATTGGTGTCCCTGCCTTAAATATCTTTAATTGATAGTACTTTTTAAAATACATCCAAGCTGTGGCATTTTCTGGGAGTAGTCTTAATAAAGGTTTGAATTAGAAAAGACATTCCATTATGTATTTGTCATCATAATACTCCTAGGGTTAATATTGTAGAAGCATATGTAAGCCAGCTGAGACAAATTATAACACAGTACTATCTGGAGCATCCTGCTCTACCCTTTGGTCCTTGCTTGAATTGATGGTCAATATGTCACCTGGAGTTCATAGTGAGCTCATCTGTGCCCTGTGAACTTCTCTGTGATAGAGGTGATTTTATTGGACATGCTCTCATATATGACCTCAAGTACCCCAGAACCTCAACATTATGTCATCATTCCCCTGAAGGCTAAACTACTTTACTCTTGCATATGGAGAAGTAGAATCAATTAACTATCTTTGCATTATCCAACTTGCTTTTCTTGTGCTTTGTGCTACTTCAGAATGTGAATTTGAAATTCGGATAAGGCCCATTTTCTTTGAGAGGCAGAGACAGAGAAGGAAAGAGATTAGGATCAACAAAAAAAATGTTCCTGAAAGTTTACTTTGAACCAGCTATTGTTCTAAGCGCTTCCTTTGCATTGATCAATTTAATCTTTACAGTCACCTCTGAGGTACTTAGTACTGTTATCTTCTCTTACAGATAAGGCTTAGAGAGGTAAATTACTAGCCCACAGTCCAAGAACCAGTTAAGAGCTGCAGTCTGGAGTCAAACTTGGCAATGTCACCCTGCAGCCTCTACTCTTACCCGGGGTGCCGTACCCACAATGAGTTAGCCTTATGTGGCCGAGCTTTAGGATGAGGTATGTAGGGGTTTGTGGTGTACCAGCATTCATCCAGAAGGCTCGGTACTCATCCCTGAGGAAAATGGCACATGAGATTATGTAATGTGGGGATTTTTAACCTTAATGAGGGGTACCTGTAAGTTTCCATGTGTATCCGTTCCATGAAAATGAACAAAAATGACAGAGAGAATTGTTCCTGAAAATTTAAAGGAACAAAATGGATGACATTCTGGAAAAGGAAAAACCGCAGAGAGAGTGGAAAGATCAGTGGTTACCAGAGGTTGAGGCAGGGCAGTAAGGAGACCTGAAGAGATGCAATACAGAACTATTTTAGGGTCAGGAAATTATTCTGTATGATACTGTAATGATGATTACATGTCATTATGTATTTGCTAAAACCCATATAGCTAATTGTATCACACAAAAAATGGACCCTAATGTAAACCATGATCTTTACTTAATAATGCATCACTATTATTTCATTAATTGTAAAAAGTGAAACATTAACCAGATGTTATTAATAGGGGAAATTATAAATGATGAAGGAAAGGGGTATATGGACACTATCTGCTCAATTTTCTATAAACCTAATGCTCTAAAAATAGTCTATTAATTTTTTATAAAAGTAAAATAAACTATATTGTGAGTGATCATAAAACTGTTATTGTCAATCAATTAGAAAACAGATGACTGCTTTCAGAATAACTGTATCTTTTTTGCTTTACTGCTGACATCCAAAACTTCCACATTCTCACTCAGTTACAGTCAAATTCTAAAAAATACCATTCTGAATTCTGGGTGAACCCAAGTCTCCTTCTTGTCTCAGCCACTCCCTCAACAGAAATGAAACACCTTTAGAAAGCATCATTAACTCATAAAGCGATGTGCAATTAAAGATCCTTTTAGTGGTTTCCCTAAGAGAGTAACTTACAAGAACAGAAGAAAGAAATCTCCCCCAGCATCTCTTACTGTGATTGTAACGATGGGCTCTATTTCCCCATGCGATGTCTGCCCTTGTTAATATGGGGCATTTGAGGGAAGTACTTGCTCTCAATTTTAAACATAATATAACTTGTACTGGCTGAGAAAAAGAGGTAGATAAATACTAACTTTTTTTTTGTGGAATGAAAGTAATTTGTCTGTACTTTTCTCACCATTCAAGTTGGAGTTTGAGAAGGAAAGAGCTTTAGGAACCGAGAGGAACAATGGACCCATAACTGAGCTGTCTCCACACAGTTAAAGCTCAAAGTGGGACCGGCTAGCATCACAAGCTGTGAGTGAAATCGGATGATGAGGGATTACTAGAGAAAGCAGAGAAAGGAGAGAGTCAAATTACAGTCCTAATATAGCTTACTTACCCATGGAGGAGAAATTTTTTTTAGGTGTCTTTTCTAGAGGTAGTGACTTGGCTGCCCCCAAAAGGGCAGGTCTCTATTTAAAAATGGTGTATGTGAGTGACATGAACGTCACGATCATATATACTTCTTCAGGATTGTTGGTTTACTTGATAGTCATATGTCTTCATTAAAAAAAAAAAAGGAGATTTTAAAAAGGTAGCACAATTTTAGAAGAGATCTAAACCCACACCATGAAATAGGTATCGCTGTATACTATTTGATAAGAATAGGAGTATGTAGACATATTCACAAATGGTATATAAATACTCTAAAATTAAGAGTTTGTGTAATTGGTACCCCCAAATCTGTCATGAATATAATATCAATAACATGTATAGCCAGAGTAGCATTAGTTTTCCTCTGTTCAGATTTTGGTTCTGTTTTGGTGATGGGGAGGGGAGTGGCATCTTTTTCTGTGCCAACCTGTCCCCAAACCTTGTCTTCATTCCACATTTGCATCTGGTTTATGTTGGACTTGCTGCCTCCAGTTTTCAATGTTGATACATTAAGTGGTGAAAGCTCAATCTTTTGTCCTTAGGAAGGTCAGATCTGTTCCTTACTACATGACAACTATAATTCTGTTGTTTTCAGCCTTGTAATTTCTGTCCCTGCGTGCTACTGCACCCTACAGTGCAGGGTTAATGACAATACTATTCTCCTCTAACACTTCAATTATGTGTGCCTCTCCTGGAAAATTTTGCAATATAAGCCATTGGTAGGTTTTTCTGAAACCTCCAGTGATTTTAAAATGGGAGAGTGGGACACAATAATGTCAACATTAATTAATGACCAAAATAATTTTTTTTTCCATTCTTTACTTACATAGGCTCCATATTTGCAACCAACTCTGCCTTTCTAAGGGCAAAATACCTTGGAACCTCATACCTGTTATGATTACTACCAGGTGATTTTGTGTTTATTCTATCTGCCATGCTTATTATAATCCATTTGCTTTTATTATGCATTTAGACCTCACACAAGCATATGTAATATACATTATTTATTATACCCATTATATAGATCAGGAAACTGTGGTGAGGAGAAATAAAACACTTGCTAAATGTCATACAGTTACCAAGTCATGAAGTCAGAATTTGAACCCAGAAAACTTTGCTCTAGAATTATTGGTTAGCTATAAACTTCTGGACAGAAGCAGTTTAATTAAATGAAGAATATATATATAAAAGTTACTATTCTGTAACAAAATTTAATGTTGTTATTATTCCTGTTATTGTAATTATTTACTCACATGGCCTTTTCTCTTTTGACAGTTTGAACTGCAAAGTTTTGTCTGTAATTTTGTAGTTACGGGCTTTAAATTTCAGTAGTGATTAAGTACGACTGTTTCCTAGCTCACTGACTCGCATGGTGCACCTCACTACCTTGAGTAACTGACTCATTTTCTCCCTAAACACAGATATAACAGATATAACAGAAACCACTGCTTCATTTTCTAGCAGATGGAGAGCAATCTTGTTTTAATGTATGTCATTTCCAATAGATACAAGCTGTCAGATAACTTCTGGTAAAATAACATGCTGAATCAGACATTTATCTTTAATGGCAATTGTTGACTCATAGACTAGCCCACCCAGACCCAATATGTCATATCACTTGACTCTCTCTATAAATATACTGAAATATCCTTTGTTGTTGTTTATTTTAGATTTCTGCTTTAGACTTTTTACAACGCACCCTAATTCCAATTAATTTTCTTTTAGCAACATTTTTTGGTGGGGTTTAAAACCATTATACTTTTTAAAATTTAATAGTTATATCTTAGTTAATTTTAGTTCTCTAACGCAAGGTATCAAATAAATGATGATGAAAACCCTGACAAAAACAGCTTTTAAAAAGTGAGGGAGCTGAATTAACCCTTACATGTCCATATTGGTCACATACAGCTAGTGTCTTTTCTGGTGAGTTGATACCTATTTTGTATTGTTTCATAAGTATTTTATCACCACTACTGGACATAGGAATAGAGTAATCATTGTTATTATTTATTATGTGCAGCAGTTGGGTGCCTTTTAGTGCCTCTTTTGGTTTATTCACATAAACATAATATTTGGAAAATATAATGGGAGCTAGATTTCTGTCAAATTAAAAACGCTAAGTGCTCACTTTAGCGGCACAAGCACTAAAAACAGGATGTTACAAATATTACCCTCACTCCTGCACAAGGGAGACATTTGTGATACATTTCACATTTTCCATATTTTTATAAAAATATATATTTTATGCTTTTGAGTATGTGATAATAGGGCAAGTGTTATATAATAATAAATGGGGATTCCAGGTGAAAGGTTTATGGGGTCCATTTCTATTATTTTTACAACATTTTATAAGTCTGAAGTTATTTTAAAAGTTTAAAAGTTAATATTTTGACAAATAAAAAGTAGCAGTAAAGTAGCAACCAGTCTTTTAAAGTCACGTGTTTAAACTAGATCTGGATGAACCCTGGCAGGATAGGTGCTTTTGAAGTGTAGAGGTTTATGTTTTATGGGTATTACATTTTAATTTTTGGATTTGCTAGTTATAATCTACACTAAAATAATATATTCTCCTAATTTTTTGAAAATGTTTAAAAGCCATATGAATTTAATTGGCATATCTTATAAAAACAAATTATTAAAAGAGTACAATTACCAGAGGGAAAGAGGAGTTGGGGGAGAGAGAAGGAGATAAATGGGGAATAAATGGTGATGGAAGGAGACTTGGCTTGGGGTCATGAACATGCAGTACAATATACAGATAATATACTCCAGAACTGTATACCTGAAACATATGTAATTTATTAATCAGTGCCACCCCAATAAAGTGAATAATTTTTTTAAGATAAAAATCTACATTTAAACTAGTCCTTATAAAAGCTCTTGGAATAAGTTTAAATGAAAATTATGAGTAGAAAAATGAGTGCTATTTATCCTTTATTCTGATGCAACCAATAAATATGTTCACCCATAGATACATTCATAAATACAAATTATGATGAGTGCTATGTAAATATAAGAAATGCATTATTGTCAAGACTGACAGAGAGTATGTTAATGTAGTTGGCCAGTGATTCACCAATGAACCGGCGTTGAAGATGTTACCAAAAGGATAAGACAAGAAAATCCTGGAAAGGAAAGTGGGGGTGTAGATAGGGAGAAGGAGGAGAATTGGAAAGAGAGGGCAAATCCTATTGCTTTGAGGAGAAAAAGAGAGGGTCTTGTTTGAGAAACTGGAAAAAAAAAAAAGGTAGTGTTGTTAACATACAATGGGTAAGTAGTATATTGGGATGAATCCTGGCTTAATTTAAAAGGTTGGTGTCCAGTTCTGGATTTGGGAACCTAGTTTAGTTTATCACCGAAGATTTCTAATGTTTCTTTTAGGTCCCAAATACTGTAATTTTTATGAAATACACTATAAATTAGAGCTCTCTGGCTACTTTTTCTAGGTGCTTGTGTGCATTCCACATTCTGGCTGCAAAATAACTTTTTTTAAAAAATTAGATTTAAATAATTAATTATGATATTTTATTGTCTATCATTGTTATTTGAGTTTATTGGGAAGGTACGTTCTTAGGAAGAATGAAAAGATCAAGTGAAATGTAACAAACTATAAGTAGGACTGAGATGATTAAAAAGCTGAGCCATTGAGTTGGTGGGTCAAAAAAAAAAAGAAAATCATAGTAACTGATTTTATTAGTTGAGCTGGAAAACATTATAGAAGTAATCAGCAAAGGAATTCTAGGCCAGCTGCTGCTATATTTCCAGTTGTCTTATCCCTTCTTAGAGTGACTCTGTATCCTCTAAATGCCAGAATTTATTTTCTCTCTAATGAGACTGTAGGGAGTTTAAAGCTGCTTTCTCAAACCTATATTTCAGCAAATTTGTTTGTTACTATCACAGAAATAAATATGACTTCCAAATAAGCATTATTATAATGACTACAGAAAAAAAGCCTGGAATTTAGTTTAGAATACTTTGGTTTGAGTTCTAGTTTGGTATCCTGCTAGGTCTTTGTTTGTTTGTTTGTTTTTATGAAACTATATGAAAAATTACTTATCTAACATTCAGAAAGCATAATTTGTAAAATGTGAACAAGTTTATCTGTTTTATTTATCTTCATTAGGATACATATAGTAACATATAAAATTGCTTTGTTTCTAAAAAATATGTATATATTTTTTACTGTTCAGTTCTAACTTTTACTGTTCAGTTCTTTAGGCTATGTAGTATGACCACTGATGGATATAAACACAACTTGGAAGATTCCTTCACCACTATTAATCAACTTTCTATTACACAGTAGGAGTTTAATAATGATTGAGTTTTATTCCCATATCCAACACTGATTAACAAAAATCAAACAAAACAGAAACAAAACTCCTAGTTCCTCCAATTCTTCAATAGGTTATTATGGGACAAGTAACTACTCTGTAAGATTTGTTTCACTAATTTTCATCTCCAACTTCTGCTTTCCTGTAGATCATTCACTGATTCTCTTCTCATATTGTGAATTCTATAAATGTCATTCAGATCATATAAGAACTGGAATTGAATCCAATAGTTTATGAATGCAATATAGATTAATGGTTTTAGGTCTTATTATGTTTCTTAACAGATATAATGTAGATTTTTCCACACAAACAGCAAGGTGGCATCAAAGTTTAAATGCTTTCTTAGATATGCCCAAATACCTAATATGAAACAGATTCAAGATAAAATATTCTTTTAAAGAGTGTAATAATTTTGAATTGGTATGAAACTAGAGGTTGTAATCTTGATTTTTGTCTAGGCATCTTATTAACACATTCCAATGTACATTCACAAATTATCATACACCCAAATGGTCAGCAGTCACTTGAATCATCTTGCAACATAAAATAGTATTATGACAAGCCTGAGGGTTTTTTATTCATTTTGTAAAATTCAATTCAAAATATACTTTGTAATATAAACCTTTAATTTCATTTTGTGGAAATATGGGAATTTGTTTAAATAGAAAAATAGTTCAAGTATATGCAACCTAAATATACCTGCTATAGAATGAATTGTTTTCTTTGTCTTAAATTGGGTATTTTCAAAAGAAGACCTTCAGATAAGCATTTGTGTTTAGGTAGGCTATTCAGGTGATTGTTTCAGGAATCAAAAGTGAGGAAAGTGAAGAAGAGTAAAGGAAGGAAGGAAAGCCAATACAAGGCTATTACTAAAGTAACTGTGGGGAACTGGGGCTTAATTCCCTTAGGAATTCCACAGAAGCATATGGAATGCTTTTCAGAACTATCTACTCAAGGACTAACCATGACAAATTCCTTTCCTCTGTTGGTTGAGGGATGCCCTTGGTACGTTAACTTTCCAAGCCTATACATACCATATACCTACTAAATAAGACTGAGTTTGCTCAAGGTGAGGTGCTATCAATGCATAGAAAATCAAAGCTCATTTTCAACTGGCCACCATAGACTCCACAAGAATTAGAAGTCAAGACAAAGAAGCATAGCAAGATATCAGATATATTATTTCATGTGCCTTTGTAAACTTGTGATAAACCACTTATATAAACACTGTTTAAATCATCCTGAACCCAGTAGTGTGGTTCTCATTCCTACATTTTCAATTTTTTTGCATGTGAACAAATTTGTCTGCCAGAGTTTCCAAGATCTTGACAGATGTTATGAGACTTTCAGGTCAATGATAAAGTACTTTGTTGCAGGACAACAGACAACAAGAGCTGAATGCTCAAATTGCCCTCCTTCTCAAAATCATTTAAAAGATGCAGAATAGAACCAGGATGTTTACAATCTGGAGGAAGTCTCCAGAGACCATTCTGAAAGACGGTTAATGCCCCTCCCTTCTTCACACCTCCCAGAGTCTAAAGTCATCTCTCCTCCAAGTAATGGATTTTGGCTCTCCCTCCACATCCACAAAATCTGGAGAAGCCATAACTTTACGTTTTTTTCTCCCCCAATCTTCTACTCCATCCAGAACGTTGTCTGGAAGGGTCATGTAAAACAGGAACAAAGCATATTTATAAACTATGACCAGAATTAAGTTTCAACCTGCCAATCTTATTCTGGATAGGCTGTCATCCAACGACTGTACCTTTTAGGCCAGTCCGAGGTGCCATTAAGGAAAGATACATTATGCTGCGGAATGGCCAGGGAAGAATCCTGACATTTCAAAAGAAATCTGTACAATTCCTTATGGTCCTCAGATCTCTTCACCTGCGATTTTATCCCATTCACAAACTAGCAAGTGACCTTGTCAGAGTTTCATAGTCTCCTACATCAGAGCAAAAAAAGCCTTTTTTCATTCACAGCACAGCACACATGTGAACTTGATATTCTCATCAGTTTCCCTTACTCCCCTAAATCCCAAGCAGGCAATGTAGAAGCAGATCCAGGTGGATTATGTGTACACAGTGAGTTTGTGTCACAGCTGAGCAAATCTGAGTTTAGAAAACCACCAATTTTATGAGACCTCACCTAGTAACCCTCCCAATACATGCCCTGGTGGAAAGCATTATTTTCATTATTCTGGTCAGTAAAAAAAGCTACCCTCTGTCCCAGAGGGAATCCAAATCTCTATCTTATTAAGGTGTTTGCTGTATAAACACTCTTGAAAAGACAGCACAAAACAGAAAGATAGCATAAGACAGAGGCGGATTAAGGTCAGTTGAGGCCCTGGGTGCAGAAGAAAATATTGGGCCCCTTAAAAAAGAGAGAGAGACAGGGAAAATAAAAATACATGCCTTCAGAAGTTGGGGCCCAGGTTGTGCACCCGATGTTCCTGCCATTAAATCCACCTCTGTCAGAAACTACCAATGCTTTTGCTAAAAAATGAGCAGAAATATAAAAGATCCAATGGAAAATTTTCTCTCAATTTCTTTTTGTCTTTTGGTGGTGGAATTCCAGTCTTTGCATCTAAAATGACTTTATTTCTGTTACCATCAACCCTGTCCTGTTAGCCATTTTTTAAAAATAATGTAGCCTGAGAAGAAACTGCAAATAAAATATTAACTGTGCAAGAAATCAAAGATGCTATTGGGCAAATTTACTTTTCACTCACCGATCTAAACCTTTTATCCCATTTTTTTCTCAGAAAGAATGTTGAGTTTTGCAGTAACTGGGAAAATGAAACTTGCATATGTTATGATTAGTGTTGAAAGTGTATGTGTATGTGTGTGTGTTTTTATGAGGTACATGTCCAAATAGGAACAGCCAAATTGGATAATAAATCAAAGGCAATGGAGAAAATCAAGTTGAAGTTTATAAGTAACTCCCCTGTATTTGAGGTAAATAATATAATAAAAAGTATCTTTTGTTTTATCACATTTAAACTTTTATTTTGAAATAATTTGACTCCCTGATAGTTGCAAAATTAATACAGAGAGTACCCATGAACTATTCATCTTGCTTCTTCCAATGATAACATCTTACATACCATAGTAAATTATTAAATTCAGGAAGTTTATATTGGTGAGTACTATTAACTCAACTGTAGACCTCAATCAGGTTTCACATATACACTTTTTGGTATATAGTTCTGTGAAATTCCATATGTATATTTTTATGTAACCATCACCAAAGTCAAGATATAGTACATGTTCATCACCACAAGAAACTCTCATATTTTTTCCCTTTTAGAGTCACACCCTATCCCAAGTTCTAACCGCTGACAAGCACTGACCTGTAATTATCATCATGTTTTGTTACTTTAAGAATGATAAATAAATGGAAGATTATACTATTATAATCTTTGAGATTGGCTTTTTTTTTCCTCAGAATGATTCACTTGAGATCCATTCCTGCTGTGTTTGTCGGCAATGTATTTTTTTCTGTTGCTGAGTAGTATTCCACTGTAGGGAGGTACCACATTTTATTTATCCATTTACACACAGAAGGACATTTTTGACTATTACAAATACTGTACAGGTATTCACATGTGCATAAATTTTTATTTTTTACAATAAATATGTAGGAATATGATTGGTGAGAAAATTACATGGTAAAATCATGGTTAATTCTTTAATAAAAAAACACTACAAAGCTATTATCTAATGAGTCTATACAATTTTACTAGCAATATGTGATCCAATTGATCAACATTCTTCCTAGCACTTATTATTATCAGTAATTTTTATTTTAGTAATTCTAATAGGCATGTAGTAGAATCTTAAAAAAAATAATTTTCTTTTCTTTTAAGTATATTTTATTGATTATACTATTACATTTGTCCCATTTTTTCTCCCTTTTATTCCCCTGCACCCTGCCCCCCTTCCCACCAGCATCCCTCCATCTTTAGTTCATGTCTATGGGTTATATATTAACTTCTTTGGCTTCTCCATTTCCTATACTATTCTTAACCTCCCCCTGTCTATTTTGTACCTGCCATTTATGCTTCTTAATCCCTGTACCTTTTTGCCCTTTCTCCCCCCACCCCTCTCCACTGGTAACCCTCCACGTGATCTCCATTTCTGTGATGCTGTTCCTGTTCTACTTGTTTTCTTAGTTTGTTTTCATTTTTAGGTTCAGTTATTGATAGTTGTGAGTTTGTTGTCATTTTACTGTTTATAGTTTAGATCTACTTCTTTTTCTTATATAATTTCCTTTAACAGTTCATATAATAAGGGCTTGGTGATGATGAACTCCTTTAACTTGACCTTATCCGGGAAGCACTTTATCTGCTCTTCCATTCTAAATGATAGCTTTGCTGGATAGAGTCATCTTGGATGTAGATCCTTCCCTTTCATGATTTCGAATCCTTCTTTCCAACCCCTTCTTGCCTGTAAGGTGTCTTTTGAGAAATCAGCTGATAATCTTATGGGAACTCCTTTGTAGGAGTCCTTTGTAGGAGACAGGTAACTGTCTCCTTTCCTCTTGCTGCTATTAAGATTCTTTCCTTATCTTTAGTCTTGGGTAATGTAATTATGATGTGTCTTGGTATGTGCTTCCTTGGATCCAACATCTTTGGGACTCTCTGAGCTTCCTTGACTTCCTCGAAGTCTATTTCCTTTGCCAGATTTTGGAAGTTCTCCTTTTTTATTTGTTCAAATAAGTTTTCAATGTGTTGCTCTTCCTCTTCTCCTGGCACCCCTCTGATTCAGATGTTAGAACATTTAAAGTTGTCCCAGAGGTTCCTCAGCCTCTCCTCATTTTTTTGAATTCTTATTCCTTCATTCTGTTCTGGTTGAACATTTATTTCTTCCTTCTGCTCCAAATTGTTGATTTTAGTCCCAGTTTTCTTTTTTCAATCTTGGTTCCCTGTGCAATTTTATTTCACTTTGCATAGCCTTCACTGTTTCCTGTATTTCACAACCATACTCAACCATCTGTGAGGATCCAGATTACCAGTGTTTTGAACTCTGCATCTATTAGGTTGGCTATCTCTTCATTGGTTAGTTCTGTTTCTGGAGCTTTGATCTGTTCTTTCATTTCAGCCACTTTTTTTTTTTTTTTTGTCTCTGGCATGCCTGTTATGTTGTGAGGGGCAGATCCTTAGGTATTTGCCAGGGTGGGGCAACCCACATGCTGCTTTGTGGTGCTATGTGTGGGGGTGGTGTCCAAGAGGGAACAATGATGCTTAGTCAACTCTCAGTGGCTTTCAGTCATTTCCCTAGCTACCTTCAAGCCAATTCAGCCCTTTTGGTGCTGGTTCCTGGGTGGGTGTGTTTGTGTACATTCTAGGTCCCTGATAGCTCCTCCAGTGAACTCCCCTATGAGGCTGGGAGTTTCTCCTACTGCCACAATCCCCATAGGTTTTTACAGGCAGAGGTTTTGAGGCTTTCTTTTCCTGTACTGTAAACCTAGATTGTGCATTCTCTCTCACTCTCCTGTGTTTCCTCCAAGTTTATCCGCAAGCAAATGTGGGACCACCCAGTCTGCCAGCCACTGCCTTGCCATGTGCCTTCTGCCCAGGCTTCCCATTTCTGTCTCCACCCCTCCTACCAGTCTGCATGAATGTTTCTTCTTTAATTCCTTGGTTGTTGAACTTCCATACAGTTCGATTTTCTGGCAGTTCTGTTTGTTTTTTGTTTTTAAATTTGTTGTTGTTCTTCTTTTGGTTGTGCAAGGAGGCAAAGTATATCTGCTATAACTCCATCTTGGCTGGAAGTCTATAGTAGGATCTTATCATAGCTTTAATTTGCATTTCTCTGATGATGAATAATGTTGAACCTCTTTCATTAGTTTATATTGAAACCAGAAAAGTCAGTATTTGTGCTGCCTATAACTACCAGAAGAAATAAGTAGAGACAAGGATTGAATCTTTATGGGCGCTCAATCTGAAAAGGTGGCAGGTTATGTACCCTAAAAAGCATCTTAACTTTTCATCTCAAGCTGACTTTTTTATAGGGAGAAGGAAGGGTAGGTAACAGGTTTGAAAAAAATGTTAATCAAATACAAGTTACAGGCTAGTGGCAATTGTCCTAGTATTTCTTAATCCACTGATCAAGATGTTCCCTCCCTGGAACATGTGACTTAGATGCCATCTCAATTGCTCGCAGATCAAAAGGGGCACAAATGTTGAATTGCCTGTTGACCTCCTAGAGTCATGTAGGTTATGCATTCCAGTTCCTGGAATAACAGCTTTCTTCATGCATTAATTATTTAAGCCTATTAACAATAACTAAGGCTAAAATCTTTAACTCTTGAGCTCCTCTATCAATATTACTATTTTTTAAATATGTTTATCGATTTTAGAGAGAATGACAGAGAGAGAGAGAGAGAGAGAGATATCAATGTGAGATAGAACTATCAATTGCTTGCTTCCCATACAGGTCCTGACTGGAGATCGAACCCATAACCTAGGTATGTGCCCTGACTAGGAACTGAACCTTCAACCTTTTGGTGTACAGGACAATGCTCCAACCTACTGAGCCACAGTGGTCAGGGCATATTACTGTGTTTTTAAGTTTAATTTTAGCCCTGGTCAGTGGCTTAGTTGGTTGGAGCATTGTCCCATACACCAAGCGCTGTGAGTTTCATTCCTAGTCAGGGAGTATACCTAAGTTGCAGGTTTGATATCCAGTTGGTGCACAGACAGGAGGCAGTCAATCAGTGTATCTCTCTCTCTCTCTCTCTCTCTCTCTCTCTCTCATTAAAATCAATGAAAAAAGATCCTTTGGTGAGGATTAAAAAATTCATTTTATTTGTTTTGTTTTGTTTTAACTAAATGCTAATTTGTGACTCTAAAGAATAGACCTTCTTTTACCCAGCTAGTTAATTGACTCTTGTCATTTTAGAGGATATATTTAATTATGTCATTATATGAGAAGTTTATGTTTTTCCAGCATTTTAATTGCCCCAAAACATTGGGTTAACATTTTTACACAGTTGTCTTTTGATTTCATCACTTTTGTTTTGTTACTCCAAGATCTCTTATGTGCCTCTTTAAATACTATCCTGACTTTGTTGACGTAAGAAACTTCCAAACCTGTAGAAAAATTTTATGAGTTTATTTGTGCCAAACTGATGCCTAGGAGCAAGATCTCAAATGCTCCATGGGGAATAACAATTTTGCAGTTTCCTTCATGCATTTGAAATTAAAGAGGAAACATAAAGAAGATTAAATGAAAGTGGGGGAAAACAAAGCAGTGTGGATTACAGAATAGTTAACAAGATTATGTACTGTCTTGAAGAGAGTTATGAGTTTATTTTAAAGCTGTGTTAACCCAGGTGCATAGAAACAATGGACAAAGTTTGCTTAAGGCAAAGATAAACCTTTCACTAAAGATGTTATATGCCTGGGCATGATTACCCAACATGACCTGCCACATTAGGAATTTATAATCAGATCACCCTGTGAAGTTACTCTCCATAGAACGCCCCCCTTCTTTTTTTTTTTATTTTGTCCACAGATTGGATTTTTACAATTTACAGTCTATACTGCTTAATCAACTTATTTTCCTTCTAATCTTATTCTTATATTATGTAATAAAATTTAAAATTTTGTTAGAAGTTTTAAATAAGGTGAAAGAACAAGACTGTGGTTAGTTTATTAAAATGAGAGACTATGTTAAAATTTGAGGAATATGTTATTTTAAGTTAATAGGAGATTGGCCAGAGGAGGTAAGTAGTTAGATACCTTATATGTATTCATTTCTTCATTTGTTCATTTCCTTACTGATTCAGTCATTCTGCAATTATTGATTAAGCACTACTTTTATTTAAGGCACTATGAAGAATATCAGTGTTTAGGGTTATTTTATCCCTCAAGAATCTTACAAGGAATATGGGGTGAAACTGTCTATAAGAAATAATTTAAAAACAACATAGGCCACGCTGGACTATAAGGACTTCAGATGGATGTTACTAAATGGCTTACAGTTCACCAGTTTAGGCACTGGGTTTTTTAAAAATCTATAAATTTAGTACCTTGGCTCAAAATTTTCTATACTAACTTCTACTTCTAATATTTTGAGACTGGAAATCAGAGGAAGGTTCTTCCCGTTGCTAGTCAGAATGGTTCCCACCGTGCACAACAGTGTGGAAGGGAATGTGTGCCGTAGCTACTTAGCCCTACATCTCAGAAAGAAAAGAGGCATAACTTAGGACATGACATTAAATTGCCTTTGTGTGTGCCTAAAAGAAGCTCACAATAAGTGATTCCTTGGTCTTGCAAGATGGACCACAGAGAGAAGAAAATTAAAGGAGTGAATATAGACTGAAGAGAAACCTGGTTGGCATCCGTAGCACTTTTTTTTTGTTATAAGCCTTCTCTAGGTTTCACTAATTTGTCTATAGAAGGCAGAGTTTATCTTTTTGATCTACTTAAAAAAATGAGACAATGATATGATTATAACTATATTGAATACCTGCTTCATAGTGTAATTTATATATATATATATATATATTGTTTCTAAATTTATGATTTGAGTTCAGTTGACCCTTGACATCATATTGCTCAAAGCTACACTGAAATTTCCTGAATTATTTCAAAGGGAACAAAAAGTTTCCATTATGTATTATGAGCAGGAAAAAGAAATGTGCAGAAAAAATATAGGTTTAATTAAACAAGTTAAAAAGAGGAAACAATGCACTGATGTGATTAATGTGGTTTCAGTCATTGCATGACTATTTTCAAACTGCAGTTCTTTCTGTATTTGGTGAAAAAGAAGCATATTCAACATTTCACACATTTGACAGACTAGTCAAAAAAGAACACATTAAAATATATTTTAGCAGTTAGCAAAGTGATTAGCTAGTTATGAGAACTGGTGTATTTGTAGATCCAAGTAAGGGAAACACATGCACATATTAAAACAATATTTTTTTGTGTAATCCTCAAAAACTAATACATTTACCCCTGTCTAACTGAATACAATAACAAGAGTTACATCTATGAGGGCTTTGAAGATAAAATAGCTTAATGATTTTTGTTAGCTCATTCTTATGTTAATACAATATAGTCCTTACATAAATTTGTATGTAAGCTTTCTCCCCTCAGTAAAATTAAATAAATGATACCTAACCTATTGAGTAGTAAACTTTTTGTGTGTTATATTTTTGTATAATTGATGAAGGAATATGCATAAGTGAAATGTATCAGCTCCTTGTTGACAAGGATCCTGTCATACTGGGCTATTACTCCATGATTGAATGAATAGAAATATAGAAAAATCTGTTTATATATATTATTTTTATATTGTACAAAAACAATTGAAAACTCATTACAAGTCCAAAGCTCTGGTTCTGACTCCGTAGCTGTTATCTATCTGACCTTGGTTTAATAGTTCTGTCTGTCAACAAGTTTTCTCAGTTCTACAGAAGGCGAGGCCATTATTCTATTAAATGCTTTTTAGCTTCAGTATTGTTTTTTCTATATGTAATAAGTAAACATTGTAGAAAATTTGTAAAACAACAAAATACACAGAAAAGTAATAATTACACATTTTTATTACCCAGAATAAGCTGAAATAATTTTATATTTCTATTATGTGCATTTGTATTAACTTCTGAAATTGCATGAACTTTTATATTCATGTTTTTTAAATTTAAGAGCAAATTAAAATTGATATGCTGTATATTTTTATATCTATATGCATTATAAACAAAAAAAGCAAATTATATATGACATAAAGCATTTTTTTAAATGACTATACAATATAATCCTCAATCCTGTTTGTTAGACATGCATGGAGGGTAAACAAAGTTGGGAATCAGAACAAGATTCCACTGGATAGGAACCAATGGTGTCTTGCCAAGTATTCTGCACCTTTTATCAACCCAAAATGACACTAATATTATTTTTCCAGCACACATTTATTTAATGTAACTCTGCTTTAAAATTTTACATTTATTTCAACTACCTTGTTTTCACACCTTGACTTTGTATATGAAAAAGAATCCTCAAAATTATTAAGTTGCATATCTACCAGTAGATTACCCGTGATAACTCTTGCTTTTACATTTGTACTTTAGAGTTCTTTCTCTCCACGCACCTCCTCCTACTTCCTGTATAGAGTTGTAGTTTGCGAATTTATTTGGGACGGGATGTGGTGATGGGAGAGAGAACAACCAGCACCCTCAATTCTTCAAAGTCCAGTTTTCATACCTTGAATAGCCAAGTGCTTGCTTCTCTGTTGGTATAAACCATGGATTTCTAAGCCAGGTGACAAATATAGAAGGAGAGACAAAACTTGCTTTATTTTCTCTCTTATCAGTGCTTTTATTTTAGTTTTGGTAAAATATATGTTGGTCATTAATTATATTTCTCATTCCAGTTTTATCAGCCATATGATAATTTTAAATTTCTTCTGTATTTTAGAAAGTAGTTGAGTGCTTGAATATCTGATGGTGACACAATTGGAATCCCTTCATGTTTCTGTAAGAATAATGCAAGGAAGAAGAGAGAGTTGTGTCAAGGACTACTGCCCTAATACCATATTGAACTGGTCTCTTACATGAACTTTTGATCATTTTACAAGTTAATTAAACATATATATATATATATTTAGTTTCATATAATCTGAATATTTAACTAATATTGTTAAAGAATTAAGTCATTTGTTACTTGGAAAATGCTACTAAATGTAATTCTTAAAAAAACTATACTACACTAATAGTTTTAACTTATTAAAATTCCAAGATTTACTTTAGTAAAATTCTGTCAGCAATGTAGTATGACTTTTTAAAATCCTCATCCAAGGATATATATTTTTATTAATTTTTGAGAGAGAGAAAGAGAGAGAGAGAGAGAGAGACATCAATATGAGAGAGAAATATCAATCAGTTACCTGTCATACACACCCCAACTATGGATGGAACCCCCAATCTAGGCCTGTTCCCTGACTTGGAATCAAACTCACAACCCTTTGGTGCATGGGATGACACTCCAACGAACTGATCCACCTGGCCAGGGCAAGATTTTTATATGTAAATATAAACTCATAAACAGAGCTGTTTTTATAGCTGCAAAAATGCAGTTATGTCCTTAAGATTTCAAAAGATGCAAGTCCTTACCATATGAAAATGCAAAAGTACTAAAGGATGTATATTTTTAAAAAGTAAACAAGTGTATTCTCCTTTTCCAGCACCCTTCCACCAAAATATTTCCAATATAGATATTTTGAATTTAAATTAAGAAAATATAAGTACTCATAAATACAAAAAATATACAAATTAAAACATTTTTAATAGTAACTTTATTTCTAATGCATGTGTTTTCCAAAGAAGGGCAGCACTAAGTAGATATTTGCCTCCCAGGGACTTCCCCTTCTCCCCACCTCCAAAAACAAAGTTTGTTTTTAATTAGAGGCAAAAAGCAACTTTGTTTCTATTCTAGAAAGTAGTACAGTTATATTGTTCCCTATATATCTAAAAAATGGTAATGAATTTCACTTTTCTAGGCAATGTTGTATTCTTGAGAAATACTCTGTAAGTTACTGTTTTCTACTTGTACTACTTTAGGCAAAGATTGTACATACCATTTATGGTAATTGGCTATCATTTAACTCTGTGAGTCCTAGAAAAGATATTTCCCTAGGCTATGCTGCTACATACATTGATTGTTTAAAAGAAAAAAAGGAGATAGGAAAAGTAGTTAGAAGGCAACTGAAATAACACATGGAAGATGTTATGTAATCCTAAACTAAAACAATAGCAGTAGGGATAAGCTATTGAAATTGATTTTTAAAGACTGAGGAATTGTAATAGACAAGTAGTGAAATTTAGATTAGTCATGATTCTGTCTTGGATAATCAGATGGTGATGCCATTCTAAGACAGGAAATAATGAAAAGAAACATATTTGGTGTAAAAGACATTAAGTTCAGTTGTGGACTAATAAACTTTAATGTTGAACATCTAAGTTCATAATCAAACAAAGCAGGAAGAAAATATTCTAGAGAATATATAATGTTCTAGAATTACAGGCAAATATAGAAGTGTTAACTCCAATAATCTGCTGATAAAAAAAAGCTTTCGAAAGTATGTGATAATAAGTTGGCCATTATTCTGCCTAAAGAGTAGTCTGTGAGGTCTTTTATTGCTAATTTCTTAGACAAAATAAAAGCTAAGGATTAAAGAGCCCATAGGAAGAGGTAAAATTTGAAGTTATATGACATCTTAATTTCTTATCTAAATGAGGATATGAACCTATGACTTTATTTTTGGGAAAGTGTCAACAACTAAAGACAGAAATCACTGAGGTAATTAGATTTCTCTAAATAAAAAAGTAATTAAATTAAATTCTTGCCTAAGGAGAATAAGATGAAAAAGATTTAATAAAAGTAGTATTTAAATATGTGTTCCAGTGTCTAATCATGCTTAAGCATTTAAACAATTTTAAGAAAATAATTTCTGGTTCAAATGGTGAGATGTTCCTGGTTGGGTTGCATGAGAAAGTCTGTGGTATGTTAATAACAGGGTTGTAGAGAATACCTCCATTTTTATTTTTATTTTTTAAAGTATTGTCTCTTTCATCTTACTTGTCTATAAGCAATTGAGCCAAACATCTGAACAAGAGAGAAAACAACTTATCAGGAGTTCGTGTGTCCAGACACGCTACAGCTGATATGCCAGACCTGTCCCCTCATTTCCATTCCTGCCTATCTCTGTACCATAATTGTGTTTATTTCTACATTTTATGTTTTTTTGTTTGTTTTCTTATAAAGGAAGACTGATTAGTCAGTAACAGTTGTTAATCAACGAAATGAATGGCAAATATCATTTCTGGACTATACTCTTCCTCTTGAAGTTGCCAATTCTTTTTGTTTCTTTTATGCTTCTCATTTTCCTTTCTTCTATGTATTTCACTAGGAAGCCTGATTTTTTTCACTCACAAATGAATCTTAAATCCTAGGACTAAGACTATCCGAACATGATTTTGAAGCTGTTTTCTGGTCTTCCCATGTTTTCAAAATATGTCCAGTTTTACTTACTAGCAGGAATTAAGATTCAGTTACTCAGCTACACAAAAAATATAAAGATATATTAAACTGTAGATATCTGCTTTCTAAAAATTTATATTCTGATAGAAAATACAAAATATGCAAAATGACTGAAATATTTGTTAGTATAAAATAGTATACAGTATAGAAGAACTATACAAATTTAAGATTTTTTTTTGCTACTATTTAAATCATAGTTTTAGGATAATATTTAAGCTAGTCTTTGAAGAATGAGAGGGTTCCATGTCATCACTGTCTATTTTGGAATAGAAGCCTTTAAACATATTGGAGTAAAAATGTTAAACTTCCTGTATGATAATAGACAAACACTACCTAGTTTCCTGAAGCTTAGGTTCTAGAAATAAAACATTAAATTCTAATATGACAAGGGCAATACTAAACATAATTATTAATAAACATTTGGAAACACTGTGTGCGTGCCTGTGCGTGTGTGTTCATGTGTGCACAACAATGCACTTTGTCCATACATAATAAATAATTCCACTTGTTCATTGATTAAAGATATTGTGACAGGAAGAGATTTCAGAATGAAACTTCTGGAGTAATTTCTGTTCAGGGCAAAATCTGACTGCAACAATGAAGCATCTAGTATTGCCCTGGGGTGAAACTCATAAAACCTCAGCCTGGCTCATTTGCAAAGTCCCTGTAGTTTATCTCTCTCTGTGAGCCAGAGTGTTTACACTTGCACAGTCAGTGTGAGTCTGGTAATTTGTCTTTCACTCTGTTCCTATTTTCTATTTACTGATGGTGCTTATATCCCTCACTCAGAACATTCATCATTTGTTGGGAAAGGAAGTTGACTGGTTTATTTAGAGTAATTTATTCCTGAGTGATCTTTTTTCTTTTTCCAAAAACAACTATTAGCTATTTTCAAAATTCCACTATTACTTCAGGGTAGTGTAAGAGAATAAGAATTTTGAAAGCCTACTCACTGTGTGCCAATCACTGGGCTAAGTGTTCTATAAACACCCACACTGCAATTCTATGAGATAGATACTATTATTTGTACTATAAAACCAAAAAAACTCGAGGCTCAAAGAGCCTGTGCAGTTAATAAGGGGTATGTCTATTTGATTAACAGTCCCATGGTTCTTCTTCTATACTGCTCCCTAAAATAATAAGGAGAAATGATTTGAAGATGTTAGCAAAACAGATACATTATGACTCAATTAAATTCTTTTTTGCTGTGTCAAATATTTTGACCAAGCAACATTTATTCTAATCTTTCAGAGCAGAATTACACACTGGAAAAAGCCAGATAATAACAGTCCATTAAATTAGTATTTTTCTTACATATGGTGTTAACATTAAAATAACTTCTTTCCATAGGCCTAACCTTTGATAAGATCAGTCAGAAACAGACTTCTCTTCATGTCTGGTTTGCTTTAATGTTTGTTCGATCAAGGGCACTTCTGAAGGCAGAAGTTAGAAATGGGAACAACCTAGTTGTGCACAGTGTGCTGAATCTAGACATCAATCAAGCATAGATGTATAACCAGGAAGGGGACATTAAGGTATTGAACTAATTCTACCCCAAGACTAGAGAAGATACAGCACACATGACAGCAGTGTCATTTATTGTGTTTACATGGTTGAGTCATAGGACTGAGAAAGAGTCAATCGAGAGTGACCTACATGATATTATAACTCTAAAAAGTAAAGAGAGAAAACAGTTGTTTCTTAGTGGTATTCATCAGGCAGATTAAAAGCAAAGAATTTCAGTAGAATACTATACTTGATTATAAATATAATACCAGCTAACAATTCTATAGCATGATATAGGAGGTGAAAATAGTATAATATTCATGAATATGATCCTGTATTCCTATGATCATTAGGAAGCCCTGCTTCCACAGAGCGTTAAATATGCATATATAACTTGCTTTGCCTAAAGATGCTGGGGATTTTAGAGCCACTATGTGATTTACCATATTCCCTTTTTCTGTCTGAGTATTTATGGAAGTGGCCATTTGAATGAAGCATCCATCTCTGTAAGATTCTAAATGACTATAATAAACAGATCTCCGAGAGACTTCACATAGCATCATTTGGAAACAAACCATTTTTTAAGGCAATTATTTTTTTGCTACTGCAGCATAATTTCACCTATCCTGTATAATATACATATTGTGAATTTCTTGACAGTGTGAATTATACCTTCTTACCACCGTATCTCCAGTTCCAAAAATAGCATCCAACATAAACATTTATTGAATCAGTGAATCACTTAATAGATATCTATTGCCTCTTCTGAGTGTGCAGACTAAAATAACATAGCAAATACAACAATATAAAAGCCATCTGGAAAAATAGAGAAGTTATTTGCATAATTTGCATAAATTATGGGCCATAAGTAAGTGCATTTTACAGGTGGAAAGCAAAGGTTAACACTAATTGATCTAAGAAGTAAGAAGATGCTTGGGATGTCCATTAGTGAAGTAACTTGAGGCCCTTGCCAGTCACAGACTAACAACAGAGATTTTTGAGGTGAAAATATTCATTTTTTTCTCCTACATAAAAATTACTACTTGAGGAATTTAGTTGTACTCTATATGATTCTAGCTGTAAAACTTTTACATAAAAATAGACATAAATTACTGAGCAGTTTCTTCAATTCTGACAGTTTTCGTTGTTGTTGTTGTTTTTGGATTTTGCCCTGGTGAGAGAAGAAGGGATGAATTTGATAGCCAGACATTAATTAGAGTTAAACTTGGCAATAAAGGAGTGACAGATGATCTAGCCTGGCCACTCCATATTTGCCATTCTCCATGTGAATTCCTATCTTAGACTGTGGCACAGGAGGAAATGTTCTTTTAAAATTTTTCTCGATATACCAATCAAATTCCTCCCTCAAGACACATATAGATATGTCATTGAATAGTCTAATTGTGACATTCACCAGAGTTATTTTTTTAAAGCAAATTCAGATTTTTATTAAAAAAAGTAGAATACCAGGGCCCTGTGGCTCAGTGGATTGAACACTGGCCTGCGAACCAAAAGTTCGCTGGCTCTATTCCCTGTCAGGGGCACATGCCTGGGTTGCAGATCCCAGCTGGGGGCTAGCAAGAGGAAACCGATGGAAGTTTCTCTCACACATCAATACTTCTCTTGCTCTCTTTCCCCCTCTCTTCTCCTCTTTCTGAGAATAAATACAATCTTTAAAAAAATAGAATACTAGAGAAGTGTTTTTTCCAATAATTTTTTACTTTAATCTTTCGATAGTCACTGTCCTTATAAATTGAATCCATATTCAAAAGATTTTAGCTAAATTAGCTTAGCATTTTTCAGTTGTTAAAATTGAAAACCTGCATTTTTTTCTTGAGAAAAACACACATACAAGTGTCATTTACACTTGAACCCCCACACCAACATCACCTTACCAAATTATTTTTTTTCTCCACTGAGCATTGCTCAAAAGTGCCTAAAAGTTTAAAATTTAAACTTGACCATTGTATAATCCCCCCAGGGGAGAAAAATCAGGAGAATTTTTTAAAAAATGCATATAGCATTGTGTTTTGAATATAGGCAACAGAACATTTTCTATTTGAGTGCAACTACATCAATAAAACTTGAGTCAGTTCTAAGTCTTGTCTGGTCCCATTTAGAAGATTGTCAGAACTAAAGGAGGCATTAGAAGAACACCAGTTAGAATAGAGAAATGCCTTAAGGAAAGATACTATTTCCTTCCATTTCCTACTATAGATAAAAGAGAACCAAATATAGGAAACATGAGATCATTCCAGGAAATAAAAACCGACTCACCATTCTGAGTATCGTGTATTATAGTTATTGCTGCTGGTACTCTGATCACTATGGTGGCATCAAAGCATGACTGCTAATTACTTGACACTGCATTCCTGCATCTGAGTGAACTTGTCACTACTTCAACCAAGAGATTACAGAGAAAGTCACACAAGGTGACTTCTAAGACCGAATTATGAAAGATAAGGTAGTGTCCACCTTGTTCACTGGAATACTCACTCCTAGATGCTTGAGTTGCCAAGCAATAGCAGACTTCCCTGAGGTGACCATAGTGGTTCGCATGGCATAGCTTATTGGTTAACAACACAGATGCTAGAATCAGACTATGTGTGTTCAAATCCTGGCTCTACTAAATGCCAGCTATATAACTTTGGGAGAGTTATTTAGTCTTTCTGCCTCAGTTTCCTCATTTATAAAATGAGGAGAAATATTAACCTGGTGCACACCACCTGTTGTCTCATCATATTTATTTTTATTCAATTTATTTAAACAAACAAACAGAAAAGAACATCCATTTCTCCCATTGCCTATCTGCCACTTCTTGCAACCACCAATCTCTTCTTTGTATTTTTGTTTGCTTTGTTTTGTGTTAGCTTACATATATAAGGGTAATAAAACAATATTTTTCTTTCTCTGTCTTACTTATTTTACTTATCATAATGCCCTCAAGGTCCATCTGTGTTATCAGAAATGACAAGAATTCCTTGTTTTTTATGGCCAAATAATATCACCATATATATGAGGGGGTCCACCAAAAAAACCAGAATTTACTTACAAAAAATTGTGTATTTACCCTTACATGTTTAAACTTCAATCACCTTCAAAGTATTCTCTATTTGATGCAATACACCTATTGAGACATTTTTCCACAGCTCAAAACAGTTTTTGAATTAATCAATTTTGATGCCTTATAATGTCTCTGCCATCTTTTGTTTCACCTCTTCCACATCAGAAAAATATTTCCCTCTAAGGACTTTTTTCTTATGGGGAAACAAACAAAAAAACAAACAGAACTTCTTGAGGTAATATCAAGTGAATTGCAAGGATGGGGCATGGGGGTCACGCCATTTTTAGTCAAGAACTGCTGAACACACAGTGAGCTGTGGGCAGCTGCACTTGTAAATAACCCATCATGAAATGGGTAAATGTGTTGAATCTTCAAAAAAATTCACTGAGGCTTAATGCAACCTTTCACAGCAACGCCAGCTGGTACACTGATATAGATGGGTTCTTAGAACACTTACCTAGTGAGGGAACACTTACCTAGCCTGTACTACAAGAGACCCACCCTCCAGAAGAAGGTAATTTTATTTTTTGACAGGCCTCCCCATTTGTGTGCGTGTGCGTGTGTGTGTGTGTGTGTAAAGCATCTTCTTATCCATTCATCTTTTGATGGACATTCAGGTTGTTTCCATGCCTCAGCTATTGTAAACAATGCTGCAATGATCACAGAGTGCTTGTCATTTTGAATTAGTATTTTTGTTTTCTTTGAATAAGACCAAGAAATAACATTTTTTGGAAAACCTCCATACTGGCTGCACCAATTTACATTCACATGAACAGTTCACAGGGCTTTCCTTTTCCCACATAATCACCAACACTGGGTATATCTCGTCTTCTTGATAATAGCTATTCTAACCAGTGTGATATGATTTCATTTCTCTGATGATTAATGATGTTGAACATCTTTTCATGGGCCTTTTGGCCATCTGTATGTCTCCTCTGAAAAAAAAAATGTTTAATCAGATTGTCTGCCCATTGCTTTAAGTAGATATTTTTTAACTATTGAGGTTTCGGTTCTTAATAAATTTTAGATATTTGACCCTTATCATATATATGATTTGAAATTATTTTGTTTTATTCAGATTACTTTTTCATTTTGTTGAATGTTTCTTTGCTGTGAAGAAACTTAATGTAGTCCCACTGGTATATTTTTACCCTTATTGATTTTTCTCCTGGTATAAGAGTCAAAAAAATTATCACCAGGACTTATGTCAAGGAGTTTACTGTCTATGTTTTCTTCTAGGATTCATGGTTCTAGGTCTTATGTTCCAGTCTTTATTAGACTTATGAAATCCATTTGAAGTTAATTCATATTGGAACTCCTCACCATAGAATTATGATGTTAATATAATCTGAGTGTTAACTGGATAACTAAGTCTAGAATATTTTATATTTCATAGGTAATAGTGGTTTCTGAAGTTGTTCCAGTTAAAGAAAGTAAAACAAGTAGTGGGAATAACATAGCTTAACACTAATTACAAAATACTTATTATTCTGAGACCTATCTATTAAAATTCTATATTACAAGCAAATTATGGTTCTATTGAAAATTCTTTCCTCCCTCATGAACCCTTTACTTAAACCATTAAACATTTTGCCTGCTCTCCATTCCTTACACTTGTTTCTATGAGAGAAGCTACTTTCCTTCTCTGTTTAGTACCTTTTTAGAATCATTTCTAGTCCTTTATAATTGTTCCACTGAGAACTTCTACCATTGGAATCTAAGATAAGTATATTTCATTAATAGGGATACTTTCCCCATAATTGGCATTATAACTACATCTTTAGAGTCCTAAATAGCAGACTGGACCTTTCGAGGATGATATATTCTTCTGTCCAGTTCAGGAAAAGGATCGCCTCTGTCTGGCTTTCCCTTTGGTGTCACAATAGAGGAAATAGGATACCATCTCTGCAAGCGGTTTCTCCTGAGAGCAAGACTGCTTTCCAGAAACTAGATATCCTTTACTCCTACAGATAAGTTCCCTGGGACTCTTGAGAAATATATCTGCATAATTTTTTAAAGATTTTATTTATTTATTTTTAGAGAAAGTGGAAGGGAGGGAGAAAGAGAAGGAAAGAAACATCGATGTGTGAGGGATACATCAATTGGTTGCATCTCACATGCCCCCAACTAGGGACCTGGCCTGCAACTCAGGCATATGCCCTGACTGGGAATCGAACTGGCAACCATTTGGTTCACAGACAAGCACTTAATCCACTGAACCATACCAGCCAGGGCATATCTGCCTAACTTGGTTGCTATATTTCCATGTATTTATCCATGTGGCTACTTTGGATTTTCTCAAATCATTTATGATTACTAAAAATGTCAGGCTTAGGAACCTCAGACATAAAGATCAGTTACATACTGGAATTAAATAGACATCATTGGACACCAGGTTAGACTTAGTACAGAGCCAATTACTGACCTCGAGTATATCTTCAAAGCCACGAGGTCCAGTTCACAGCTGTTACTGGAACAGAGATGATCCATGAATAGATAATGCCAGGAAAGCAATTATTTCATACTAACATCTCCATAGGACCATTTGATATTATTGGTATAACAAGGCAAATACCTTTTCTAAAAACAGGCTTAAAAAATGTGCCTCAAATTAGAACCTCAGTAACATGTATTTGCAAATGTGGTGATGATTTTTTAAAGTAAACAGAAAACACTGAGGTAGAAATCTTTGAAGTCTTGTTGAAATTAGCTAGAGTGCCTAAAACTAAGTTCCTGGGATGTTTTATTTCTAACAAAACACGTTGTGTGTTCATTCATACATATTTTGCTTTTTTGAATAAGTCTTTGTATATGAAACTGTGGAATTGAAAGTAAACAAAATATTTAGAGCAGGTGTTTCTATTGCTTCTACTGTCTAACTAAAAAACAAAACAAAACAACAACCAAAAAAAGCAACTATTTATTCTTCTAGATTGGGATCAGTTAGGGTCATGACAGAAACCTCACATGGTTCAAGAATTTAATAAAGGGACTGCTTTCAAATGTGAGAAAAAATTTAAAGGGCCAATAAGGATGTTAAGGCACTTAAGATGTGAGAAACAGCAGGAAGCAATTATCAACACTAACCCTAAAGGGCAAGAGGAGGAAGTAGTTCTATGAGTCCAGTGAGACATGGAGCCATGTGGAAAGAGTTGCCTGAAAGGAACTATAACCCTGGAGGAATGCAGCCTCTATCAGAAATTGCAGCCAAAACAAAAAAGCAGCAAGGAAGATGAAGCTCAAATCTCTCTCTGTCCTCTGATTCCCCACTAGTGACTCATTGGCTGAACTCAATCAGAAGCTATAGCTAGGAGGGTGCTCAGGTTTGCGTCCACAGAGAGCAGTCTCCTCGGGCAAAAAGCAGAGCCCAAATGTGTGGTGGGAGTAGAGTCCAGGCAATAGGGAAAAACTAGCACAGCTCTTATTCTTACTTTTGTTTTTATATTTCAAGTAAATGGTACTCATTCCAGTACCTTTAAAATACATAATAGACAGAAAATTGGAGTGTTACAGCTGAAGTACTGTTTATGAGGAAAGCATCTTCTTGGTATCATTATCATACTGCTGCTAAGATGGAAGAAAATAGATAAATCACAAATATACATACATATTTGTTATATCTACACATTATCATATATGTGTGTTTGTATCCTCTTGTTATCTCTAGTTAGCATTTATCCTTCAACAAGACAAGATTTATTTCCCACATGCTTAATGACCCTCCCTATACATTTGTGAAGAAATAACCATCTATACAGTATTCTCTGCAATATGATTTTGAGTAACTTCATTTATTGTTGTATATTTTTTAATTTTTGTGGAGAAACTGAAATTGCCACTTGACTTTTATAAATAATAGAACCTGTGACATGGTAACAGTGGTTTGCACTAAAAAGTACTTATTCAGCCCTGGCCGACTGGGTCAGTTGGTTGGAGTGTCATCCTGTACAGTAGTGGGTCACAGCTTTGATTCCTGCACAGGGCACATGACTGGGTTGCAGGTTCAATCTCCGGTTAGGGGCACGGCATGTACAGGGGGCAGCAGATTGATTCTTCTCTCACACATCAGTGTTTCTCTCTGTCTCTCTCCTTTTTTCTTTCTTTAAAATTAATAAACATATCGTTGGGTGAGGATTTTTTTTTAATGTTATTCGGTTATTTACAGTTAATGTGCTTTCATTGTATTTAAGAAAAACAGATTTTCCCCCATGCATAACGAAATAAAAAAGAAATGTAAAATAATGTGAATGTAACAAAATCCTAAGAAGGTCATCATGGAAGGAGAATGAATAAGTCCAATGACAACATAGAGGAACATAAAGGGTAACAGGCAGTAAGAGTAAACTAGTAAGATGAAATAACAATAAAATTTCATAGATCACATATTTTGTGCATCATGGAATACAAATTCCAATGCCAAAGTCAAAAATATTTATTAAAAAAGAAATTTTAAAAATTTAAAAAGAAAACCAATATTGTATGCTAGGTATGTTAGCAAACCAACACTTTTATATTTAATTCATAGAGCTTTAAGCATCTAAAAAATAGTTTATTACAACAGTATAGAAAGATCTCTTTTCAAAGTTATTTATTGTATTCACTTGTAATAATTATTTTAATTGCTTATAATTTTGTTTATTTTTCTATTGAGGTTTAATTGACATATAACTTAATATTAGTTACAAGTGTTCTGGAATAAATTAATAGGGGTTGAAGGGCATTATTAGTATCATTACATTTTATAAATCTAGTGTTGTCTATCTTAAAATAATAGCTACTGTGAACCTCCAAAAGCAAAAGGGAAGGTTATTTTCCTGACTTTTTTGACAGTTTAATGAAGAAATCACTTGCATAGTATAAGTTAGAAAAGAGCTTAGGTTCTCTTTGGAGGCAGAGACAATTTGTCTGCTTGCTCAGCACTCAGTGATTTGGGAGATTATTAGTCAACAAAAAAAGCACTAATAGCTCTTAGAAATGTTAGCCCAAGAACCATTTTCCATTTAGTCTGCAGTTACTTAATCGAATGTGTGTTCATTTGTCCATTTAAGCTGTAAAATCCTACAATGAAGATGTGATTATAATTAGCATTGCTGACCTGATACAAGGCATAAGCAGTAGTATGCCCATCAATATGCACTCTCTTTGCTGACATTCCTAGTCATACCAGATGGTGAATTTAATGACGGTGCCTTGTGGTGCTTCTAAATATTTTTGTGCCTGATGGTACTTTTATAGGGCCTGTTGCATCATAGAAGGCTGAAGGGTGACTTAATGATGATCTTCAAACATATGAAGGGTCATGAAGTATATGATAATGAAGTGACCAGCTGTTACTCGTTGAAATGAGAAGTAGATTTTAACTGTAACCAGAGATTTAATGTAGATGTGAAGTAGAACTTTCTGATAATAAAAAAATGTAATGAAAGGAATGGTGACACATGCTATAAAATATTTTATTGAGGATAAATTATGTTAATTTGTATGAAATCCAAGCTTACTCTTATTTTATGGGTTATGTTTCAATTTCCTTTCATATCTATGAGTCTCTGTTTTTCATACTCCAACAATAATTGGGTTTGAATCCTGCTTCTTATTACCCATATGACTTTAAGTGGGTTAAGTTAATAACTTCAATAGTTTGAGTCTCGATTTACTTATCTAAAAAATGAAGATTAAATCTTTTATCTAAATATTATGGATAAGCCTAAGACACTGTTTACTAATTGTAAGGCAGAGCTGAATTTGCTTCTTTCATTTCTCCTCCCTGAAAATGATACCAGGCAAATCAAAATCTCCTTTTAGTAGGATTCAGACTTTTTTATTTTCTTACTTGGGAGTCCCTGCATAATGGGGACCTGTGCAATAGGGAGTAATATAAAATCCTCCATCTCCACTCTAGAGGATTATTTCCTACCCATGTGCTGACTAGGAATATTTATCCTTTATAGCATTAAGTAAAGGGAGGGCAAAAGACCTTGTTCTAGTTAAGGCTCCTATGATTACTGACTCATTTACCCCAAACCAAATCATTTTACTTATCTGAGTTTTATATGCCCCCTTTGAAAAATACGTTAGGGAACCTGGCACTGATAGATAAATTTTGATGTCACTGTTGTGGTGGGGCAACAAGAGACAATGCAAAAAGGCTGGAAGAGATACAGCTGAAGAGGCTGAGAGCAGAATTTTCTGTTGCAGTGGTTTATTCGACCCTTTATATCAAGTGAAGGAAGGCGGTTCTGATCAGTGAGAAGAGAATGAGATGGCATCAAGCTTGAGGGCACTTTCTTAGAAACTCTTTGTTCACAAAGAGTATGTTCCAGGCATACCCTTTAAATTTAAGATACTAAAATTTTGTCAGTATAGAAGTTCAATAAACTCCCCATCTTCATGGAGTATTATTTAAAAAATCAGCAAATAATCACTTAAATAATTTCAGAGGATGATGTATTAGGAAGAAAATCAAATAGGGTGAGGGGATGATGAGATAATGACTATGGGGAAGAGGGGACTCAATGGTCCGGGAAGGCTTCTGTAAAGGTTACACACAGCGTTTGTTATCTTTATACAAGGGTGGGCAAAAGTGGGCTAAGCTACCAGCCATCATTACCTAAAAGATAAATCATAAGTAAGAATATGAAATACTAATAACAATAATGAGGAAGATAATAAATAATACAATAATTAATAAAAATAACATAAGAATAAACTGTCTTGTGTACCCACAACTGTAAACCTACTTTTACTCACCCTTATAATAGGAAGAGTTCAGCTAAACTAAAATAGAAGAGAGGCCTAGTTACTGGCTAGAAGTAAGAAATTAGAGTATCTATTATCATTCCTCTCAGTCACATTTGTGGAGCCTTTAGGTGTAACTTTGACAAAGTTTTGGTTACATTTGGTTTTGGCTTTATCAGTTACTAACTGACCTCTGCTCATCAATTTCTTTGTAGGAGAAATGTAGAAGAGGAAACAAGAGTATTTTAAAACTGATTGTTTTCATTTTCACCTCTAAAATACTACTATTATTCCCTTTCTTACCTACTTCATCGGGTAACTTTAAAGAAGGAATGAGATAATGAGTGGGTCCAGTTCAGTGAAGACAACTAAGTGAGATGTTAATAATGAAACCATTTTGTTTTGTTTTTCTAATCACTGCTTTCAATCATGTTCTGTTTTGATGTCTACTTTCCCTGTCTTTTAATGACACTGTAGATAGATGCTATAATTTTTCTGGTCTCTTTCAATTATTAGAACTTAATCCAGTCTAGTGAAATATTCCAATCACACAGCTTCTGTAAAGCTCCATTGTTTTCTACTTTGGGCCTTAGCTGTAATTCTAATACAACAGGAAATTCCCACTGAACATCTCAACAATATTTGTGAAGACAACTTTTGATACTGTTAGCACCATAGAATATAAGGTACAGTTGTTATGAAAGACAGCACTTTCAATTCACGTGTTATTTTATGCCAACCAGTTATTTTTGGCATAACTGTGCAAGTGACTAAAGCGGCTCAAAGATAAAACTGAAGCCAATGTTTGCAAAAAATGGTAGGAGAATTACTAGAATGAGTTCAATCTTTAATATTTTGCCTATAAGCCTAGAACAGCTGTCAACATGGCAAATTCTCAACATTCAGAAGCCTGTAATGAGACAGTGTCTAGTGAGAAAGTGTCAAGGTTCTTTTACATCTCAAATGTGAAATCAGGATGGAGCAGTTAAAGAAATTGGGAAGATAATTAGGATATTCTAAAAACTACATTTTTGTTATAATATACGAGACTGTTGATACTTTATAACCAATGCCTTTTTGGAAAATCAATGCTGCATTTTATAAAACCAGTATCATTTTGTGTTGTATTACATGTTATAATATTTATAAACCTGTTGTTGGTGTATTTCTACACACATTGAAACCAGCATCTAACCAATGCATTGAACAGTAAATTATTTCATTATGAAAGAGAAAGTGATTTAAATTACCCATTTTTCTATATGCAGACTTCCATTTTCTTCTGGTCATTAAATTAAAATATGAATTTTCTAAAATTCTGTATAAAATTAAAGTTACCATAAAAGGCCAATTTATTTTTGAGGTAAGCTGAGGAAATATATTCATTTTTAAAATACTTTATGCATACTATAATTTTTACAAACACATTTTCTTTCTATGAAAATGATCTAAATGTTATCATTTAAATTAAAAATTTGTACACAGTTGCTTGCAGTATTTCTATTTCCCAAAAAACTACAGGGATCTTTTAAAATATTTATTAGGGCATTTTTCTCTTCATGTAACAAATATGTAATCATCACTCTCAAATGAAACAGGGAAAGATTTTTTGATAATTATATTAGTAAACCTGCTCAAAAATCAAAAAGCAATAAATATCTTTTATAGAGAAGAATGCATATCTGTATATTTATCAAAATCCACACTTCCACTGTTCACACCTTTCTTTCCCAGTGAGTGAAAAATGTCATTCTCTATTTAAAGAAAACATTCTCAAAGTTAGTATGGATTCAAAACATTTTTTTGCATGTAGATATCCAATTTTTCCACCATTTGCTGAGACCTATTCTTGCCTTTATAGCTCTGTCAAAAATCAATGGTTCATATAAGTGTAAGTTTATTTCTTAAGTCTTTATTCTGTTCTACTAATCTATTTACCAGTCTTAACACCAACACCATACTGTGTTGATTAACTTTAGTACTAATCTTAAAATGAGGTACAACTAGCCTTTCAATTTTGTTCTTTCAAAGTTGTCTTAAATATGCTAGTTCTTTCAAATTTCCATGTGAATTTTATAATCAACCTTCCAGTTTCTACAGAAAGTATGCTGTGACTTAACTGGATTAAAATGATTAATTTAGGGAGAACTGACATCTTGCCAATAGTATGTCTTTTAACACATAAAAAAGATTTATGTCTCATTTATTCTTCAATGTCTCTTTACAATATTTGTCATTATCATGCATGGGTTTTTCACATATTTCACAGAATCATATTTTTATGCAGTTGTTAATAACACTGCTTTTTAATTTAATTTTTCTATTGTTAGCCGTGACCTATGTGGTTCAGTTGTCTGGAGTGTCATTCTGTATACCACAAAATGTCACTGGTTCAATTCCTGGTCAAGGCACGTACTTGGTTGCAGGTTCAAATCCCATATGGGAAGTAACCAGTTGATGTTTCTCACATCGATGTTTCTCCCTCTCTCTTCCATCTTCCCTTTCTAAAAATCAATGAACATGTCCTTCAATGAGATTTTTTTTTAATTTTTAAATTTATTTTATTTTTAGATAGAGGGGAAGAAAGGGAGAAAGAGAGGAAGGGAAACATCAATGTGTGGTTACCTCTTATGCGCCCCCCACCGGGGACCTGGCCCACAACCCAGGCATGTGCCCTGACTGGGGAATGGAACCAGTGACCATTTCGTTAGCAGTGGATGCTCAATCTACTGAGTTACACCAGCCAGGGCTTGAACGAGAATTAAAAAAAAATTAAAATAAAGAAATAAATTTTCTATTGTTAGTTGCTAGTATAAACATATAAATGTCCTGTCTTTTAACATTGTTAAACTCCTTAATTCTAGTATATTTTTGGTAAGCTCCATTGGATTTTCCATAGACAACCATGTCATAATCAAATCTCTTCTTCCTTTTCAATCCGGTTGTCATCTATTCTTTTTCTTGACTAAGAGCAATGACCAGAGTTTCAAGTATGTGTTGAATAAATTAATGAGAGCAGATCACTGCCTTGTCTTGTTACTGCTCTTAGCATAAACATTCAATCATTCACCTTTAAGAGTGCTACCTGTAAGATTTTATATGGATGCCCATTATCAGATTGAAAAATGTCCTTCCTTTTCTTAGTTTTCTGAGAGTTTTTATCAGATTTTTGTCAAATGATTTATCCCCCTGTCGAGGTGATTTACTGTGTTAATATGAATAATTATATTGATTGATATTCAAATATTAAATCAACCCTGAATTATTGAAGTAAACACAACAAACTAGGTCATGATACATTATACTTTTAATATATTGTTAGATTCAACTTATTAAATTTTGGTTACAATTTTTGCATCTATGTTTATGAAGGATCTATACTTTTCATATTTTTATAATGTCTTTGTTTGGTTTTAAATAAGATAATGCCAACCTCATAGAATGAGTTGGAAGTACTTCCTCTTCTTTAATTATTATTTTTTAATTGGTATTTTTAAAATTAATTACTTAGTAGGATTTATCAGTGTAACCACTTTATCATGGAGCTTTCTTTATGGAGATATTTTAATTAGAGTTATAATTTTTTTCATACATATAGAACTGTTCAATTACCAATGTTATCTTAAGTAAGCTTCAGTAATTTGTGTTTTTCAAGGTATTAACACTTTTTTGTCTGTTGTCAAATTTATTGACATAAAGTTCTTCATAATATTCTCTTATAATCCTTTTACTATCTGTAGAATGTATAACAATGTCACTTTTCCTATTTCATAATATTAAAAACCTGTATCTTCTTGCTCAGTCCAGCTAGAGTTTTGTCAATTTTGTTTAATTTTTCAAAGAATTTTTTTGTTTTATTGGTATTCTCTTATTTTTCTATATTCTATTTTATTGATTTTTTACTTCTGTCTTTATAATTTCCTTCTAAAATTCTATGCTTATTTTTTTTTGTATGTTTTAAAGGTGGAAGTTGAGCTCATTGGTTTTAGACCTCCCTTTAATTATAGCTGTGCTGTGAGAAAGTTTTTGTTAAAATTAGTGACGTTCCATCCTGGTATAGGTTTTACTACTTTATTTTTAATATGTTCAAGTACTTTTTATACCTTTAATTTCTTTTTCAATCAGTGGGTGATTTAAAGTGTTTTATTCAGTTTCCAAATATTAGAGACTTTTTCTAGAGATTTTATTTAGGTTATTGATTTCTAACTTAATTTCATGTGATCAGAGACGATCTTATGCTAAATACATTGTAAATGTATGTTTTATGCTGTTTTATGATTCAGTATATGCTTTGTCTTAGTAAATGTTAATATGCTGCTTATCTTACATTTGGGAAGAAGAATGATGCTGGTTTGTTGATCCATAAGTATCAAAAAGTTCAAGTAGGCTTATAGTTTTGTTCAAGTTTGCTGTATTCTTGTGAATTTTCTGTCTATTTAGTCTACCAGCTATTGAGAGAGTAGCACTAAAATCTCTGACTAGTTGTGAATTCATCTGTTTCTCCTTGCATTTTTATTAGTTTTTGCTTCAAGTATTTTAAAGCTCTGCTATTAGATACTCCAATGATTAGTGTTATGTTCTCTTGATGAAACTGATATTTTATATCATTTATGACAATAACTATTTGATTAATTTAAAGAATAATTCAGTATTCATACATTCCTTTTTAACTTGTTGCAGATGAAGCTTTAACTTATATTGTACCATTTCATATGTAGTATGAGTACACAGCAGTGTAGTATAAGTACACAATGGTATACTTCCCTCTCAGATTTATGATACTGATTGTCATGCATTTTACTTTTATATGTAGTATAAATTCATTACATATTATAATTATTATGGTTATAATAGTTATCTTTAAGAGTTGTAAATAACATTTTTCAAAAAGTTGTGTATAACCCTTGTAGTTATCATTTCTGTGCTCTTCATTTTTCTGTGAAGATTCATATTTCTAACTGCTGTCATTTACCTTCTACAAGGCAGAATTTCACAATAGTTTTTATAATAGTGGTGATCATTCTTTCAACCTCTGTATGTTTGGGAACATCTTTTTTTTTTTTTTCCTTTATTTTAGAAAGGTATTCTTACTGTATATAAATTTCTAAGTTGACAGCTTTTTCTCTTTTATTATGTTACAAATATTATTCCACAGTCACCTTGATTTCATTGTCTTCAAAAATAAATCTGGTGTTTCTCTTATATATTATTTTTGGTATACATGCCCTTTTTCTCTGGTTGAGTGCTCTCTCTCTCTCTCTTTATTGTGGTAAAATTAATCTCTGGCTGCTTTTAAAATTTTCTCTTAATCACGGGCCTTGAACATTTTGATTATGAAGCACCTTTTGTAGTTTCTTTCATGATACTGATATTTGAGAGTGTTAAGCTTTTTAAATATTTGTGTTTATAGTTTCATTCAAATTTATAAAATTTTATGCCATTATTTCTTAAACATTGTGTGGCTAGCTGCACGCCATAGGAGACAACAATGACCCACATATTAAACCATATGAAGATGTCCCATAGCTAACTAATGCTCTATTATTGTTTTTGTTTCTTGTTCTCTGTGTTTCATTTTGAACAATTTTTATTGTTTTCTATTTTAAATTTAAATTTCTATTGTTTTATATTTTAAATTAATTAATCTTTTGCCATGTATAATCTTCCATTAATAATGTGATAGCCTTTTTCAAACACTGTAGTTTTTATGCATTTTTTATTTTAAAATTATATTTCATTGATTATGCTATTATAGTTGTCCTAGATTTTCCTCTTTCCCCCGCTCCATCCAAGACCTCCCACTCCTCAGGCAATCCCCACACCATTGTTCATGTCCATGGGTCATGTATATAAGTTCTTTGGCTACACTATTTCCTATAATGTACTTTACATCCCCATGGCTATGTTTTAACTACCTATTGATACTTCTTAATCCCCTCATCTCTTCACCCATTCCCCTATACCCTCCTCCCATCTGGCAACTGTCAAAACACTCTGTATCCATGATCCTGTCTTTGCTCTTCTTGTTTGCTTAGTGTGCTTTTTTAGATTTAGTTGTTGACATATTATTTTTTACCATTTTATTGTTCATAGTTTTGATTTTCTTTTTCTTAAATAAGCCCCTTTAACATTTCATATAATAATGATTTGGTGATGATGAACTCCTTTAGTTTTTTCTTGTCTGGGAAGGTCTTTATCTTCCCTTTGGTTTAAACGATAGCTTTGCTGGGTAGAGCAACCTTGGCCGTAGGTCACTGTTTTTCATGACTTTGAATATTTCTTGCCAATCTCTTCTAGCCTGCAAAGTTTCTAAGTAAATAGGAAAACACAAATTTGTAATCCTTTTTTCTAAGAATGAACGCAACCCAGTAATTAAAATTTAAGTCATTTTACATGTGCTTTTTCACCTTATGCTTTCACATAGACATTTTTGCTCACATAATATCCATTGTCTTTTATCCTGATGATAGCCACCTAATTTTCTTTTTGGGGAAAACACACTTTCATACAATATAGATTTTGATGAGAATGATCTTGCTCTCATTTTCTTCAGAATTTACTTGGGTAATCCCAACCTAGTCTGACCAGAATATTCCATCACACTGGCTACAATGGCTTAGGTGCATGACTGTAAAGATTCATTTGCAAAAATATTCATAGTTAATACTAGAATGCCAGACATTTTCTTAAAAGGTTTGAATAGATCAACCCATCCTTCAAAAATCCTGGGTAGTAGAGACCAGTACTTCCTTTTTTTACAGATTAATTTAAGGAACTTTAGAGATTATGAAATTAAATCCATGTGAAGGTCAGAGTTGATGTCTAAACCTTGGTAAATCTGACTCCCAAGTATAGTCATATTTTTAAAATCTATGTAATCCTGGAAAAATTGGAGGAAGATAGGTCTCTTCTCTTTGGTTTTAGAAGTGAAGTTAAAAGCCTGGAGCTGCCAGGATCCACCGTGTAATGTCTGAGAATGAAGTCAAACCAGAGGAAAACACTGAGAGTGTTGCAGACGAAAGGAGAGTAGATCCTAGGTTCTTCCCAGTAATATAATATAAGCCTCTCTATTCAACCACACAAATAGATCGAGCTCTGAAACTTTAGTTAGTGAGCCAGTATTTGTTCTCTCCTTATTTTCTCTCATATAATTTGATTTTACCAGTTAAAACCAAGTTTTGCACTTAAAACCAAGTTTTGACTCACACACCCAAATTATATCTCTCCTCAATTTTAGAAAGCCTTTGTTTCAGTGGTAGATTTTTACTGTTGAGCCACTCTTCTGCACAATAGTTAAGACAAAATTTCTTCTGTATTCTCATATTTATTTCTTTATCTTTTTACTCTTATGTTTCTTAAGACTCAATTTTTAAAATTAAACCTGAGAGTTAGGCATTCTGCTAAGTTTTATTAATAGTGAATTTTCATCATTTGTCCTCCAGATCAGTGGCAGGCCTAAGCAGTTTATGACATATGAGGTTTTTTCTGCATAAACTACTACTCAGTAAAAAACAAAAACAAACAAACAAACAAAAAAAAACCCAACAGCAACAACAGCAAAAAACAGTGAGAACAATCAAATAAATGCACAGATAGAATTGAGTCTTTTTCTTTACTTGAAAAACATTAAAATAAAGAATAAACTGGAAAACTCCATTAAAGGCACATATCACAGATACAGAAGATTTAATTCCAATGACCCGGTGTTGCTTCCCAAACTCCTTAGGAGCTTCCCAGGATAATCTGAAACCGGCCCCCGTATAGGAAGGGCAGGGAAAGAACAAAAGAAGAACCAGACCGCCCCAGTTCCCTACCAGGCTTGTCTTGGGCAACTGCAAGACAAGTAGATTTCCACTCCCTGACCCCAGTCTTTAAGTTTTTACGGTGAGGCCCTAACTGGATTCAGTCACATACGCAGGAGACCTTAACTGGGTTCTGTCACATTCTCAATTCATTTAGTCTCAGCACCACTTTTCCATCTCAAGGATGTATTCTTGGAGCAGCTTCTGTGAACAGAGAAGGTAAAAGGAAGGCACATCCCAAGGACAGGGAACAGAGTGAGGAGCATCCGTTTGCCAGGATCCAGCTCTCAAGTCAACTATGAAGTCTTCTTGATGACCATTATCAATACCTGGGTATTTGTTATCAGTGATGAGGTTCGGAGTGATATTCAAAATTTTAATGATACTTAAGCCAAGCCACAACTTATCAGGATCTATTGGCAGCGCTTATCAAGGACCCAAAATCTCTGTTCCTTTTTTATGTAGTTTAATATGCAAATAATATATTCTTATATGTACATCAATATGCAAGTATATGTGTGTGTGTTTTGAGGGTAATTTCTAGGAAGAAAATCTTATAAATTTGTGAAAACCATCTTAATGTAAAGGATCTGTGAGAAGTAAAGCACTGTTATGACAACGTCCACCTCATAAAATATCCCTTTGGATATTCTCCAGGTATAATATTTAAAAGACTAAATTCAAACCTTGAAACTTGGGTTCAGATTCCAACCTTGCTCCTTATTAGTTGTTGTTGCATGAATAATTATTTCATGTACCATATATTTTTAAATGTTAGAGGACCAAGACATTTAGCCCTTTTTTTTTGTTTTTTGTTTTTTTAACTTCAATAAATCTTTGAATATTAAGGCAAACAGTTCCTGGAAGGTTTTATATCTTGCCTATGAAAGAAGCACAACTTCATATCTTGTGAAGGGAACACAAATTCTGGTAAACTGGTTGGTTCTTTTAATCCAGGAAGTGCCATGGTCTCTGGCCAGTATTCCAGGAATGACGACATACATGGCAGCAGTTCTGAGAACCTACAGAAATGTGGGCACTTTCCCCCTTCTGCAGCTAACATATAACCTAATTTCCTAATGCTAAGTCCGTTCAGATGATATGCCTTAGACCTTTTGCTAGAGCCTTTAAAACTGAATTTGATGAAACATTTATAATTATGGCAATGGGGAAAATATTCCATGACAGAGAAATTGACAAGGTTATCCAATAAGTCTTTTTCGCCTCTCATTTCATATGATTTAAAACTGGCCTAATTTGAAATGTATAGTAATTATTTTTTCAAATAATAAAATAGTGCAAATTTTGTTAGCATTATTGTTTAAACAGTTTGTAATGTTTTATAATTTAACATTCTTTACTTCCAGCTGGAGAGAAAACATATCCATAGAATTGGATAGCAAATATTAAGTGCATTTCAAATTTTATTTTAATTCATATATTTATATAACTTTTTCCATAATCATGCCATGTACTTCTCCTTTAATTTACCATTGAGAGAAGTTATGCTACACTGAAATTCTAAATCAAGTTGACTGTTCAACCTATATATCTTTCCCTTCCCTAGTACACAGTTTAAGATCATTAAGAACAAATTGTGTAGTTGATTATTTGTATCAGCAAACAGCTACAGCTTTAAAAAATTAATTTATCATTAGTTCTGCTATATTTTGGCTCATCATTTTATATCCAATATTCCATTTTGTGTATTGTCCAGCATATAATAGAAACTTATTCACTTGTTTTGAATAAAAGAATGATATTAGGTAGACATTAAAGTGGGAAATAAAATAAATTTTAAAGTCCCTTGCCTTTAAATAAATAAAGTGCTCTTTTAAAGATGAGGGAATTAAGGATAGGAAAGTTTCTTTTACATAGATTAATTTATACTTTGCTGAAATTCATGATCCCTGCACAATTTAGGCATCTGACATATTTATATGCAAACTTAGAAACAGTCGTATTAATAAAAGTGGACAGTGAAGATTCAAAATCAGTACAATCAAGATGCTCAGACAATTAAAAAAGGAACTGCCTTATGACCCAGCAATTCCACTTCTGAGGCTATATCTGAAGAAACCCAAAATACTAATGTGAAAAAATATATGCACCCCTATGCTCATGGCAGCATTGTTTGCAACAGACAAAATTTGGAAGCAGCCCAAGTACTCATCAGCAGATGAGTGAATAAAAAAGCTATGGTACACTTACACAGTGGAATACTAGTCGGCTATAAAAAAAAGGAAATCTTGCCTTTTGAGACAGCATGGATGGGCTTGGAGAATATTATGCTAAGTAAAACAAGTCAGTCAGATAAAGACAAATATTACATGTTTAACTTACATGTGGAATCTAATGAACAAAATAAACTAAGAAACAAAATAGAAACGGACTCATGGATACAGAGAACAGATTGACAGCTGTGAGAGGAGTGGGGGTGGGAAGGGCTGGTTGAAAAGGGTAAACGGATTAAGCTAAAAAAACAAAAGAAAACAAAAAACAACTCATAGACAGGCAACGGTATGGTGGTTACTAGAGGGAAAAGAATGTGGGAGGAGGTAGAAGAGAGTAAAGAGTGGATAAATGGTGATGGACAGAGACTTGACTTGGGGTGGTGAACACACAAAACAGTGTACAGATCACATGTTGTGGAAATGAAACCTGAAACCTGTATGATTTTGTTAACCAGTGTCATACCCAAAAGTTCAATTAAAAGGAAAAAAGGAAAAATAGAGAAAAAATTAATAAAATAAAGTGTTTATACTCATAAAGAGGCGACTTAAATCTGTTAGAAATAGACAAATGGCTCTGTCAAAAACAGACCAAGTATGAGGGCAAATACCTCCCTAAAGAAGAAATACCAATGGCCAATAAGAATATGAAAAGATATCAAGTTCACTGCTAATCAGAGAAATGCAAAATAAAACAAGATACCATAATTTTTTTTAAAATGAAAATATTTATTAAGTTCCTTAAGGGCATGAATTTTTACCTATGACCTATTTTATTCTACCTTCCAGTGAACCCTTTCACAAACTCTCAGCAAAACCTCCTGCACACATACGCTATAAGTTGATAAAGTATTTAACCATGTTCATGGAGCTTTATACAAATTTAAATATATATTGTATGTATTTTTTTAGTATTTTAATCCATAATCATGCCATATATTTCTCCTTTTCTTAGGAATAAGAATACCTTAATGGATTCTAAATGAATTTGTTGAGAGGCTTCATAGCACAGTTTGATATTAACTCTATTTATCAGTAATAATTAATATTGCTCATTCTTGTTATCTGCACAAGTTGTACTCAGCAGTAATAAATCATGCAAAAACATAATTCAGAAATTATTTTTCTTTTTGTATGTGGGAAGTATTCTGTGATGTTTTTGGAATAAGCTCCCTTACTCAATTATGTTTGTTTAAGGTAATTAATTTGCATTCTCTGAGAACACATCCACTGACAGTGGGGGAAACCCTACACAGCCCTAAAGCATTCTGGAAAAATGTTTTAAAATATTACAGCTGAACTCAACACTTGCAGATAACTCAACACTTGTATATGACCTGGGATTATTCTGAGTTTACTACTGCTTGGAGTATTATTCAGTCTTGGTGATCAAATGCATATATTTTTAATTTAACTCAGTTATTTTCCCCACCATACCAGTTTTATAAAAGAGATTCCTTAAACTAGATAACTTAGTGAAAGAAATGTAAGAGCAAATAAAGGTTGTTAGTTCTATCAAGTTTCTCTGTGTGTATGTGTGTGTACTTAAAAATATTTTATTTCTCCCTATAAGAATGTCTTTTTTTTTTTGTTTGTTTACATCTTTTGCTTTGCTCTTTTGAATTGGAACTAAAAACTCACATTTTTAAAGGTATTATATAGAAAATGATACCTGGGGCACTCTTGGTGCTTATTGTTTATTATATTTTAGTACTAGAAGGAAATTCTAAGGACAACTGCACTATGCAGATAAAATGCAATTTTGTTCTCCAGCAAATGTTTCCTTACCTGTGTGTTAACCAGGGGCAAACATATATACCTTGGATTTATGAAGTGTAGTTTCTTTAGCTATAGTTTACAGGTATGTTAATAACCCATAGCTAAGACATGACAGTAAATGAAATATATTAATATAGAATATGATTACTAATGCATGTACCACAGACCCTGGCCCATGATAGATTTATAATGTTTATCCCACTCCTGTCTTTTTTGGTTTTCTTTTCTTTTTTTTTTGGTGTTTTTCAATATGATGACTCCTATTTTCCCAAAGGTAAACAATGATCTGTATTTTACTTCTTCATGTTTGCAGTGTACTTTATGCTTTATTTAGGAACCTTTGTTTCTCTCTTTAATTTAATGAATTCAAGCTGGACCTATAAACCTAAAAGACAGATAAGCTTCCAAAGAGAAGGCAATATTTAATCTGAGCTGCAAAGGACTATTATAAGTCAATCAGGTACCGGTAGCTGGGAAAGGGTGGAAAGAATTGTCACTGGTGTGGAATGTTAAATGCAAATGCACAGTAAGAACAGAGTGGTGGTGGGGCGGGGTGGAGACATATACAAAGAGAAGAAAAAAGTTAGGAAGGAAAAGAGAGTGAAGGAGAAAAACACTTCAAGAAGTTTAATATGGTCCTAGCACAGCACTCAAGAGGGAAAGTAGCAAGAAAAAAGTACTAGGCAGGTAACCAGCGACCAACTAAAGGAGGGTCTTCTATGCCAGTTAAGGAAACTAGGTTTTACCTTGTGGAAGATGCCTTCAAAGATGTTAGGATGGAAAGTTACACAACCAGATTACATTTTAAAAGATGTTTTCACAGCATATGGAGAATGGTATCTAATAGTAAAACTTGAAGTTGGGAGGCCTGGCTGAAATCTATGACTTTATGCCAGCTGTGGTAGATGAGAGGGGTCAGTGTAGATGGAGGACAGGGAGATAATTTAAAATGTATTTAAGTGGTAGAATTAGCAGGTCAAGATAACTACATATGTGTTGGGTGCATAGGGGAAGGGATCAAATGGTGACTTCCTAGCTTCTTCTTTGGATGATTCAGTGGGTTGTGGTGCCAGTCACTGAGAGGGACAAAAATAGAGTAAGACAAGATTTAGTGTCTCTCTCCATTTTGTGTGTGTGCATGTGTGTGTGTTTTTTTTTTTATGTGCATTGGGGCAGGACATTATGCATTCCATTATCAGTGACAGAGCTTGGTACATCAACACATCCAGGTGGAATTGTCGACTTTAGTAGGCAATTAGGAATATGGGTCCAGACCTTTGAAAAGATAGCTGAGCTTAAGATTTTAAAAACAGGTGAATCATCAGTAGTTAAAGTCATGGGAACTGGTGAAGTTATTCATCTATCTATTAACCACTAATGCAATACACATATAAAAAAGACTTAGTACATGATTGTCATGCTGCTAATAGCAGTATATCATAAGTCATTAATGTCTTTGGTGTGAGTACTTACAGAGAAAGAAAAAGTATAACTGAGCATTTATCGGGTATTTATTAAGAACCAAGTAGAGTTTTGCAGATATTACTCCTGTAATATTTACAGTAATATTATGAGGTAGGCATTATGCTCATTTTAAAGAAAAAGAAACTAGGGAAGAGAGTAGTTGAGAAATAAAAAGTTACACATCTAATTAAGTCTCAAATCTTAACACTTTTTGCATGTTATTTGAATCTTCTTATTAGAATATACCATTAACAGAGTTTTTGTATAGGAGGGAGATCTAAAATTGTAATGCCAATGTATCAAAAGGCATGCATTGTGAGAAAAGAGGCATTACAGGTAATCAGCAAAACTTTAGTATTATTAAATACATTTAATTTAGAAATAGCATTCAAGAGATTCTGGAGACAATAATTTGAAACATGGATTGTTTATCTCAAGAGTTTTTTTTTTTTTTCATTTTTCCTGTGTGCCAGTGATGTTACAAAAAATAACAGTAGCAAAAACAATTATCTTAAGTCATATATGCATACTATTGAAAAATATTACTGGCATAAAATCACATCAGGGCATATTTTTCATCTCACAGAATATATGGAGTAACTTCTGTCATTCAACACAGAATTCTTTTTGATTGTGAAAGAATAATAATAGTTTATATATTGCATAGTACATTTAAAATTTGAAAGTCCTGTTTTTTATTTTTCTAATTTTTTTAAAACACAAAAGATATTTATTTGTTTATTCAAATATTTCAAATAATTTACCCATCATCAAAATAGAACAATGACTTACCACTGAATGTCCATACCTTATTAGTCCAATAATTTATTTTTAAATACCTTTTATATACATCATTTTACACAAGTTAACTCTAACTGATAAACTTTTAGAAGTAACAATAGTGTACAAAATTTACGTACCAAATAAATTTAATGTATTTGTTTCTGTAATGTTTCCAAATGCACCTTAGTGAAAGCTGGAACAATTAACACTTTACAAACATAGCATGGGAGTGCTAGTGTACATATAACAGCGATTTCAACTGGCGTGCAACAAGGATTTTTAAAACATGCAATTCCTGACTAGCTAGTCAGGGTCACTGGCCTCTTTTCCATTAGATTGTCAAATAAAAAATTGACAACCAACATAACAGTAGTTGTCCAGTGTGAATGAATCAAAATTATACCTATGTTTTGTCAGATAAGCAAAAAAGTACATTTTTTGATGTGTCACAGAATTTTAGTAATTAGATTACGTGTGCCATGAGATAAAAACAGTTGAAAATCACTGACTTATGCTTATGTTAAATCTCTGTTAATAACTTTTTAATCTTTACTAATCTGCTAAGTAAAAATAGTATTTAAATATAATTTCAATTAGGATTAATCTCTGTTAACAACTTTTTAATCTTTACTAATCCACTAAGTGAAAATGGTATTTAAATGTAATTTAAATTAAGATTTTTGTTATTACGAGTGAAGGTGAGCAACCTTTCAAGAGTTTAACAGTCACTTGCATTTACCTATGTTTCTACTGTATTCCTATTTTTAATTTCTCCTATTACTGGATTAAAGGAAATGGATATTTGTTATGTGAGTCATAAATATTTCCCAGTCTGTAGTTAGGATACATTTATTGTGATTTTTCTTTCCTCAGTAGATTTGTATGTTTTTAAGTTCTTGAATATATCAAAAATATTATGGCCACTCTAGTTTGTTTTAAAATAAAAATAAAACTTCTCCTATACCAATATTATTATTTTACTTCAGTTTTTCCTAGTAAAAACTTTAATGGCTTGTTTTGTATGATCAAATTTTGCATCCACTGTGTTTCTTTAATCACTATAGCCTCAAATTAAATATTAAAATCACACAGATCTAGTAAATAATAATTCTATTTTCTTTTCCAAAATGTTTATAGAATTTCTCTATTGATTACAGTTTTTTATATAACCTTTAGAATTAGTGTTTTATCCCTTAAAAGTATACATTTTATCATTTTCCTGTAATTATTCCATACATTTTCTAACTTTGTTATTTGTATATTGAAAGGATATTGCTTTTACTACATTAATTTTATAACTATCTACTTTATTAAATTGTCTTCTTATTTATAATAGTTTTCAGTTGAGCATCTTGGGTTTTCTGGATATGAAATAAAACCAAATGTAATTATAATTTTATAGATTAATATAGAATTGTATGCCTATTATTTCATTCTGTTTTGGCTTTTATTCCCAGAAACATGTTTAAAAACATTGGAGATAGTAGACACTTTTTATCATAGTTAAATATGGATGCTCTCATTCTACATTTGTGAGTAGAGTACTCACAGAAAGTTTTGTTATTCTGTTGTTGTTTTTTCACTTGTGTTTTCTCAATATGTTGCTCAGGGATTACTTTCATCAGAATCCCTGCAGGAGTTTGTTCAATGTGGAGATACCTTGGCCCAGCATGTACTTTTAAAATCACACTTCAGTCTTTAGCTTGCTTTGAGTAGTGTGGACATTTTAATGATGTTAAGTCTTCCTTTCCATGAACACAGTATGTGCTTTCACTTATTTGTATCTTCAGTTTCTTTCTTCACTGTCTTATAGTTTTCCATGTATAGGACTTTTACATCCTTGTTTAAGATTACTCTTAGATATTTTATTCTTTTTGAAGCAATTGTGAATGGAAATGTTTTCTTAATTTCCCTTTCTGTTAGTTCATTATTGGCATATAAGAATGCAACTGATGTCTGGATATCAATTTTCTGTCCTGCTACTTCCCTGAATTCCATTATCAGTTGAAATGGAATGAAATCTTTGGGGTGAAATCTTTGCGGTTCTCTCTATACAGTATCACATCATCTGCAATAAATACAGTTTTACTTACTTCTCTCCAATTTGGATGCCCTTTATTTCTTCTTGTCTGATTGCTGTGGCTAAGACTTCCAGTACTATGTTGAATAAGAGAGGTAAAAGAGGACATCCCTGTCTTATTCCCAATCTTAAGGGGAACGCTTGTAGTTTTTGACCATTGAGTGTGATGCAGACAGTGGGTTTGTCAGATATGAACTTTATTATGTTTAGGCATGTTCCTGCTATTCCCATCTTGCTGAGAGATTTTATCATAAATGGTGCTAGATTTTATCAAAAGCTCTTTCTGCATCCATTGATATAATCATGTGATTTTTATTCTTCATTTTGTTTTTGTGGTGAATCATATTTATTGACTTGTGAATATAATAAAAACCTTGCATTCCCAGAATAAATCCCATTTAATCATGGTGTATGATCTTTTTGATGCATTGCTGTATTCAGTTTGCTAATTTTTTGTTGAGGATTTTAGCATCTGTGTTCATCAGGGATATTGGCCTATAATTTTCTTTCTTTGTAGCATCTTTATCTGGTTTTGGAATTAGGAGAATGCTAGCTTCACAAAATGCAATTCCTATCAAGATTTAAGTGATGTATTTCACATAACATTTCATAGAACAAATATTTCAAAAATTTATATGAATCCACAAAAAGGACCCACATAATAGCAACAATCCTGAGAAAGAAGAACAAAGTTGGAGGAATCATGCTACCTAATATCAAACTATACTACAAGGTCATAGTAATCAAAACACACTAGTACTGGCATAAACACATGCACATAGATCAATGAAACAGAATAAAGAGCAAAGATATAAACCCACACCTTTATAGTCAACTAATATTTGACAGAGGAAGCAAGCACATACAGTGGGCTAAAGGTAGTTTATTCAATAAATGGTGCTGGGAAAATTGGACAGATACATGCAGAAAAATGTAACTAGGCCACCATCTTATGCCACACATAAGAATAAATTCAAAATGGATCAAAGACTTAAATGTTAGAGCCAAACCATAAAAATCCTTGAAGAGAGCATAGGTAGCAAAATCTTGGATATCACTTGTAGCAACTTTTCATCAGCTATATCTCCCCAGATAAGGGAAACAAAAGAAAAACTAAACAAATGGGACTACATCAACTAAAAAGTTTTACACAGCAAATGAAATCATCAACAAAATTAAAAGAGAACTCAGAGAATGGGAGAATGTATTTGCCAATACATTTGATAAAGGATTAATATCCAAAATTTATGAAGTGCTTACACAGCTCAACACCAAAACCATGAATAAACCAATTAAAAACTGGGCAAAGGACCTGAATAGACACTTCTCCAGAGAAGACATACAGATGGCCAATAGACACATGAAAAGATGCTCAACATCATTAATCATCAGAGAAATGCCAGTTAAAACCACAATGAGATATCATCTCACCCCTGTCAGAATGACTGTTATCAATAAATCAAAAAACAAGTGCTGGCAAGGATGTGGAGAACAGGGAACCCTTTTACACCATTGGTGGGAAACACAGACTGGTGTGGCCACTGTGGAAAGCAGTATGGAGACACCTCAAAAATTAAAAATGGATCTGCCTTTTACTCAGTGATCCCACTTCTGGGAATATATCCAAAGAAATCCAAAACTAATTCAAAAGAACAGAAGTGCCTGGGCTTAATGCAGCATTGTTTATAAGATATAAACAATGATATGAAGCAGCCCAAGTGTCTATTAGTAGATGGGTGGATAAAATAACTGTGGGACATTTACACAATAGAATACTACTCAGTCATAAAAAAGAAGGAAATTTTACCCTTTGAGACAGCATGGATGGACGTGGAGAGCATTATGCTAAGTGAAATAAGGTAGTCAGAGAAAGACAAATACCATATGCTTTCACTCATATGTGGAGTCTGGTGAACAAACTGAACTAACAAGCAAAACAGAGACAGACTCATAGATGGAGAGCAGATGACAGCTACTGGGGTGGAGGGGTAGTTAGTGGGTGGAAAGATTGAGCATAAAAGAAAAAGGGCTCATGGACATGGACAACAGTGTGGTGATAGCTGGGGGGATGGAGGTATAAGTGGACTAAATGGTAATGGAAACAATTCAATAAAGATTAAATTAAAAAATGAAATCACACTTCAAGAGGTAGAACAAGGTATCTCCATCTTTACAAGTCTTCCTGTATATTTTTATTTCACTGACATGATGAACCCTGATTTTGAACCTTGGTATTTCATGATGGGTGCTATTAAATAATTTTAAGGCTTACTCAGAGCTTGTTTTCTTTTTTTCTTTTTAATGTCCAAATACTCTGGTAAATATTCCACATGTTATTTAAATCAAACAATAGCCCTGCAAAGTGAATGTTATGTTATTGCTATTAGTATTATAATTATTACTGTTAGGATTTCAATGTACAGAATTGTATTAAACATAGCCTTCGGCTCATTTATGACCTATTTATTTAGTTATTTAATTATTGATTTTTAATAATGAGACAAGCATCTATGATCCCACTATCCAAAACAAAATTTAGGACTTTAACCTATATATAATGCTTGCTCTTCAACAACACGTTTTCTTCCTCTTCCCATCTCAGACATAGAGATTCAGCTATTGTTATCTAGCATTTTGTGGATAAGGAATCTGAGACTTCTGAAGGTTTTTTTTTTTTGATCACCCAGCTAGTAAATGGATCATATAGCTGTAGACCTAGGAGTGCCTAAGTCTGACACCTAGCCTCCGCACTGCTTATATAGCCTACCAACTCTTTCTCTGCAAGATGACAGAGAAGTGCTGTTCAGTGAAATAGCTACTGGCACCTAAATCTTTAAAGATACAATAAACCACCTAAGAAGGCACTGGTTCATCTCTAGCCTTGAGTTTTGTTTTGGTTAGTTAGTTTTCTACGCCTCTCTAGGATAGTTCATTACTTAGCTGCCCCATAGTGAGGTATACTCCACTTGGTCAGGGTTCTCTTACCAACGCCCCATCCTCCTAGGCCCCTCATCATTCACTCTGCCCTCTCTGCTTTGGCAACCATCAGCTCGTTATCTGTATCTATGGGTCTGTTTCTGTCTTGCATATTCACTCGTTCTGTTTTTTAGATTCCACATATAAGTGAAATCATATGGTATTTGTCTTTCTCTAATTTATTTCACTTAGGGTAACACCCTCTACATCCATCTATGTTGTTGCAATGGAAAGATTTCATTCTTTTTTATTGCTGAATAATATTCTTATAAAAATATAGATATATAGATATGAATCTAAATATAAAAGTCTATGTGTCCAGAAAGTATCCAGCCACATACTATGAAAAATAGAGATATGTATCTAAGAAGATACAAGATATAAGAGCCATAAGACAATGATGTCTCCATCGTCTTCAAAGTAGGCACTCTGGGACCTCACACACTTTTCCCAACCACAATTGACTGCCCCATCATGTTTTCCTGAATCTCATCGATGGTCTGAAATCTTTTCCCCTTTAAAGGTGATTTTAGTTTTGGGAAAAGCCAGAGGTCAAAGGGTAACAAATCTGGGTTGGAGGGGGCTGAGTCACTGGGGTAATTTGATTTTTGCAAAAAAACTCTGTGCAAGACATGATGCATGAGTGGGTGCATTGTCATGATGAAGCTGCCGATCACTAGTTGCCCATAGCTGCAGCCTTCTGAATCATCCAGTTTCTGCAGAGGAATGTTCAAGCTTAACGCCAAAATTGGATGCAAATTTGTTGCTCTACTCACTCAGCCATTTCGAATGTGATGACCACACAGCACACATGCTCACTCAATGGTGTCTACCACCCCCACTTACTAGTACAGTGAAGACATCATTGTTCACACAGCTGCATTCCAGTCCACTCTCCTTGGCTGCCCAGTTACACCAATGTCACAAACTGTTGTGGTTATATTAACAATGGCTGAACTTTTTCCAGACAAACCCCATATATTAAAGAGAAAATTTAGAATATTTATTCATAATCTAACTAGAAACCAGATATGGAAGTTATAAAGCATTTGAAATAGTTAAGGAAACTATCAATTACATGTGCATATTTAATATTTCACTTCCTAAGCTAACACATTAAAAGTTACTTGAGAACACACAGTCACCATCATGTATAAAGCAAAGAATCTGTATTTTAAAACTTTAACTTTCTCTGACTGCATTCTAATTATAAGTCATCAAGAGATATAATCATTCCTGAGGCAGAAATTTAGATAGGATGATATTATAAATCTCTCAGATATGGTCTACTCTGGTATCTCTGAAATATTAGATGTATAATGGGATTTATACATACTTCTAAACAAAGCATAGTTTAACACTCACATAGATTATTGCATTTAAATATGACTATAACTGGAAAATTTTACTCCCCAATTTTCTATTTCACAAATGAGGAAACTAAGATTTACAAAGATTTAACACCTTGCCAATACCTCATAGCTGGTAAATGGCACTATTTGGATTTGATTCCAAACCAACTGTGTCTCCTTTAAGACCCTGTGCTCTTTAAAACAAATAAATTTCTTAACCCAAAAACTAAACCTTAAAAACTCTCAGCAAAGTAATTAATATTATGTTTTCATCATTGTTAAAAGCTATTAGGGCAGAATTCCAACATAAAATTTATGGTGACTCTACAATATGAAGTTGAATTGAGGGGCCTCTTAATTTATACCTGAGGTTTTCTGACTATAACTACCTCTTCTGAAGTCCTGTCAGGATTCTCATGATTTAGTCAAGAATAATTAAGCAGGATGACTGAAATAAAACAAAACAAACAATCATTGTCTAGCCAAAAATGGAGTTACCTTAATTTCACATTTTCTTTATTTCAGAGCCAGGAGAAAAATGATGTTTCCACTTAAGAATCATAAAATTATAAAACTTTAGAGTTAAACGCGAAAACACCAAAAACTTTCAGGCAATTATGACTATTTATGTCAAAGTTTTATCTTATTATCTTATTTATATCAGATAGCCATTTAGAATTTGCAAAGATTTTCGATTTCATACAGTCAGTATATGGTATCTGAGATAGGGAACATTGGGTTGAAATATTGCCCTTTGTAATAGGTTAAAAATGATCATATATTGTTAGTTTCATATACTTCAAGTTAAATAGGATAGCCATTTTAGAGATGAGCACCCCAGGCATAACAAAATTTCGTGGGTCGTGAATTACCATCAAATTTGTTTACAAAAAAACTAGACCAAAAGTCACAACTTCAAAGCACCTTTCCATTAGATTCTCAACAGAACAACAACACACGAAAACATCAAAATCAACTTTCCTTCACTAAGGGTTGGATTGCATTACAAGAAACCAGTATTTGGTGTAAAGCAAACTGTTTCAACCCATGCATTACTTTCTTTGAAAAACTGATCATTTCAGTTGTGGCATTGGACATCCTATGGTTAAATGCCTGTTTTCTAGCAGGATATCTGTTGCTCTATGGAGTGCTGTAATAAGTGAAAGGTGCCAGTAATGCAGCATATGTATAAATAATTGGGTATTCCTTTCTGCCTTTTCTTTTAAATAAGTAATTTTGTTCCCCCTGTAAATTATGAAAGTATTTTTGGTGATCTTTTGCTAGAACACAGTTATGATTATTATGGTTCTTCAATCTGATAGATATTTGCTTATTGAAAGTGATATGAAATACCCACTTTAGTCCAGGATGAAAGCTTATTAATCTCAGTACCCCTGCTGTGTGAACACAGTTCTGTATACACAGAAGACATTTAATTACCATCCTGAATTGAACTGAAAAAAAAGAAAAAGAAAGGTATCATGGGTTTAACATTGAAGGCTGATTTGGTCTTTAAAATCTGACCAGGATGTGCACAAATTACTTTTTGATTTATTGGCTTTAGATTTCTCCAGGACAATGTATTTTCCCTTTGCAAATACTTTGAGCCCTGACTGATGTGGCTCAGTGGATTGAGAGCCAGCCTGCAAACCAAAGGGTCGCAGGTTCAATTCCCAGTCAGGGCACTTGCCCGGGTTGCAGGCCAGGTCCTCAGTGAGGGTGCATGAGAGGCAACCACACATTGATGATTCTCTCCCCTTCTTTCTCCCTCTGTTCCCCTTTCAAAAATTAAATATATCAAATATTAAAAGATATCTTAATTAAAAAAATAAGGTAGTTTGATGCAGTAATCTTGGGACTATGGTAGACTATTCATATACTTGATTCAGTCCATTGGGAAAGGATATAATCATCTCCCAAGTGTAGTGTAGTTGCACTCTTCTCTCTCTCACTTTATAAAGAGAATGTGCCTGCTATCTTATTTTAAATTGAAAACTCCTAGAATAGCTAACAAATGTTTTTGAAAGATTATGCATGGAAACCTCTAAATAAAATGCAAAGAAAATCTCTAGGAGGACAGTCTGTTGGAGAGATTTGGAAAAGCACAAAAGAATTAAGCTTTTGAATCACATTCAAGAAAAGTCTGAACTTATTTTTTTTACAGTTTAAACCAAATCCTTATTTTTTCATCAAAATATAGTGACAGTCAAGTTAAAATTTAGAAATAAATAATGTACCTGAAAAACCATGTCCTGTGCTCCATGTCCCATGCCAGTAATTAATTCATTGGCTCAATGTTTCTTGCACTTGCCTGATTTGGGGGACTTGATTAAAAATGATACTACCTTTGTACTACTCGAGCTATAAGCTTGTTATTTCTGAGAGATGTCCTAGGAATCCATATGTTGAACAAGCACCTAGGCACTTTTTTTTTTAATTAGTAATTTGAGAAACACCGATATATTTCAGAAACTAGTGGTTGATTTGTATTGTAATTCATGTTTTTATCAGTTTATTTGGCAGGGCTACACAGCAAAACAAAACATTCAGTTTAATTCATTTTGAAGCCAATTGATTGAATTTTTAATACTAACGTCTACAGAAATCTATTCCTTCTACTGTCTGGAAATAATAAACCTATTTAATACTTATTTGGAATCATAGTGCTGTTCTTCAATTTTATGATTTTGAAATAATTTTTCTACTACTAGATGCTTTAAATGTGTATTATTTTCCCTAACCCCATCTTTAGTCCTAAATTCTCAAGTGAGAAATCACTGTATAAGTGCAGGAAAATAGCTGTGAGGTAAGTCCAATGTGTTACTCTTTTGTGATAGTATCAGTTAGTGATGTTTTTAAGGCTTCCAATTTTTGCATAGTGTTCCTTTCTTAGTGTCTTTCCTTTTCTCCACTTTCTGTCAAATTGCCTAGAGTGAAACTACTTATGACCCACCCCTTAGTCCAGCAATTTTCAACCTTTTCATCTCATGGCACATGTAAACCCATCACTAAGATTCTGCAGCTTTTACCAAAAAAAAAAAATCCTTGCCAATCTGACAAAAAAAAAAATAGGTATAATTTGATTCATTCACACTGGACGTTCTGTTGGCTGTTGTCAGTTTTTTAACAGTCTAAGGGAAAGAGGACAGTGCCACTGACTGAATAGTCAGGTATTGCATGTTTTCAATAGTCTCATGGCACACTGGTTGGAAACCTCTGGTTTAGTCTGATACAACTTGATTTAAAAACATTTTTAAAAGACCACAGTAGAAAAATTTTAAAACAAATCCCACAAAAAGTAGCAAAAACACAAAGAATTACCTCCAAGAGCAGTTGTGGTTAAGTTCAACCACATGTATAAAGGAAAGAAATATGTAATTCTTATCCTACAGAGACACATTATCTTTCCATTCATAAAATAGACAAAATTACTTTGATTTATATTTATCTGGAGATAGAAGTGACAGCTGAAAAAAGTCAATAAGTAAAAAGGTACTTAACTCATTTCCAGGTTTGCTTGCAATCTTTATTAATAATTTATAAAAAGGATAGAGTAAAACTTTAATGAAATCTGTTAGAAATATGAAAATGAGAGTTGTAAACACAAATGGAGAGTTTAATGTTATATGTGAGCTAAAAAGGTAATACAAGTGACCA